>CM032660.1:61773448-61790212 GCA_019095985.1 Streblospio benedicti | reverse complement strand
GTAAGAGAAGTATTTCTTCTCACCTTTAACCTCTTCTGCGCCTTCAATATAAAGTGAATCGTCACCTTGCCACCCTTTTCCCTTAACAGTCAAGCGAGCTGGCCCTATCGCTCGAATAGCTTTCTTTTGACCAACAATAAAGGTGATATACCAGGACTTTTGAGAACGGAGACCCCACTGATTGAGCTTGGCATTATATGATGTAAGTGACATAATGAGAACCACGGCCATTTGATCATTATTGACTTTGTTATTCACATCAACAAACGAATCCATCAGATCTGTATGTGTCCAAAAGGATTTGCTGAAATCGCATCTTTCACCACTACATTGGTCTTCTAACTGGGGCAACAAATGTAGAGTTTGTGCCTTCTTCACTCCAACACTGAAATTGATCCTACCCGAGCTATACCCACTAAAGAATAAGACATCAATCTTTACAAGGGGGATTTTTATCACAAAGTTTATTTCTGTATTTGCATTTTGTGTACTGCATTTTACTGCCATGTTATCATAGACGCCGTTTGTTATATAGTAAAGTCCTCCAAACTGGCAAAAGCTTCCTTCACTATACATAATCTGTGGGCCTTCAAAGTCCATTTCATGAATCGTCATAGTGTATACTAGACTTGAAGCGGATAGGAAGGAATGTGGAGTGTGCATGTGTAAGCAACATCCTGTGTTCCTACCCGGTTCACTGACCAGGGTAAACTGTCTTTTTTCTTTCTCAGACAGAGAAAATAACGCATTAGTCATGTCTAGCGTGTTACAATTAAATGACCTTACGTCTCCAATCTTTTGATGCTGGGATGTAATGTTGGTGGATGTGAAGAGGGTTATGTTAATGTTTTCTGATATTTTGTATTCAATGAGTAAAAACAGGTGAAAATAACCTTTAGCGGTTAAAACCGTGGCATTATTAATTCCGTTGACCTGTATTTTAGCTTGCAACAATGGAGACCTTTTGCCTGGACCATGGTAAAAAGTCATAACACCAGATGAATGCCAGGCTTTTCGTATACGGGCATGGACCTCACGCATTGGTTTCATCAGATGGTAGAACTGGCTTGCCTGTCCTGAGTTACCAACAATCTGAGGTGTCATGGTGTTTATATTTATAATTTTTTCTCTGTCTTCATGAATTATATAAGGCTGACGTTTGTTGATTTTAAAAACTCTGGGATCTGCAAACTGATAGAATACTTCCCCTGTGACCTCCACTTTGGCAACAAGGCGAATGTGCAATGTGTTAGTGATGGACAAGAATGTTTCATTGCTCCTTCTTCCACACAATTTCACCTCTTTACTGCCGGTATCTATGAAGTTTTCGATGAACAAGTATCCATCTTTGCATAATATTGTTTGAAATCTCAGAGAAAATTTGATGACCGTGAACTCGACATGAATTCCACTAGGAGCTTCAATATTCCAATCGATTAAGTTTTTAAGCCCATCAAATTTTCCATGATCACCATTTAATGAAAGTCCAATCAGTTGGCAAGGAAATCTGAAATGTTGCTGATTTTCATAATTTAAATTGACTACTCGGCAATTTTGATAATGCATCTCAAAATCTACTACGGTTTTGAGCAGTTGTTTCTTAAAATTTGTTGCATAATTGGATGAAGTAAACGTCTCATGAAGTCCATGCTTAAGTAGCTCATAATACACATCTCTGAGTGCCATTGTCCAGGTGACAACGACTGAGAGACTTAAAACAAACTGAAATATCCACATCTTTCAGCTGACTGTGAGATAGAACAAGTTAAGCAGCTGTATATAAAGCACGTGGTAAGATTGACATATGATACCATGTACATAATGATTATGTAAAGATATTGGATTTACAGCCCATTCAATTGGAGCTTGTTACTTCCTTTGTCATTTCGCCATTTGATTTCGATATAGATGGCATAAGCAGCTTGTTTCTTTTCAGTGGAGATGATTTTGTCTTTTTATCTCTGTTATTACATTTAGTGTTGACCTTAAATCATAGACAGTGTGAGAGGTGCATATTTCATGTAAAGACTGATTAGCATAATTAAGTCTTTTTGTTAAACATAATCAGTAAGCATTCTTTTTTTTAAAAAATCATAAAATGCTAACTAGTTTTGAACATGAAATGAATTCTATAACAATATATATTGTTTTGAAATCCTTGATATCTATGGAGCATACAACTTAATAATCCATTAATTGGACATGATCTTTTTCATTTTGATCTCAGGGTGACTCATTTTTTTAATGAAATACACCTGGGCTATTATTTAAACCGTATCAGATAAATTGTTATTACCAAATTTGTGAAACTATAGTCTATCTCTGTCATAATGAGAGAAAAGGTCATGCGACCAGGAATACCATTATTGCTCAAGGATAAAAAATAATTGATATTAGAGTATTCTTTCTCCAAGTCTATATGGCTATATCACATAGCCTCTGTTGGAACTCGTACCCTGAACCACTACCACCGTGGTATCTTTTCACCAAGCACTTAAGGCAGGGGCATTAGACCGCCATCCTGACACAACTTAAATATGTGTCATTCCAACGTAGGGTGTTAATGATCTGTGTATATGTAGCAATGTTCACTGAAGTGTATGGTACACATGTTGACTATTGGATTTTTATAGATGCATTAGAAAATAACTAATTTGGAAGTATTGACGTTAGACGATTCTTTCTCCAAGGCTATAGGGCTATATCTCATAGGCTCTGCCTGATAGATGTGTGCTTCTTCTGTGGCTGAGTGGATAAGGAGTTGGACTCGTGACCAGAAAGTCGTGGGTTCGATTCCCGGTGGGGTCTGATAGTGGGTGTTGAACAAACTTACCTCTATCAGGTTGCACACTGCTCTGTGGTACCTACACGTCAAGTAGGTACAGGTCAGGCGTGAAAGCTAATGTGAGTGATAAGCACGTATGCACTGCGGTAGCAATGTGCTGTATGCTCCACATGGAGTTGAGAAAGATATAGTGTGATAAACATGCCAATGGCCTGGTGTAATTGTAAAGTCGCTAGAAAACGGCAAAACTGTTGATTGTGACTGTAAACAACCACATTTACATTTATATAGATAAATACGATTTTGATAAATATTCTTGTAAGAATAACTGCTTAATTGCCATTTCCTGCATGAATTGTAATTGAATGATTTTTTGACGCTCACAAATTCGGGAAATATCATTCTAGTTATGGAAGTGTGGGAGATGAAAAAATCATTGGAAACGGGAAATTAGGCCCAAAAAGCGGGATGTGGGAAAAAGGGCCAAAAAGAGGGATGTGAGATTTCTTGATGCATCCATTAAGACTGGATTGGGCCAATACTAATGGCCACTACTGGCTTATGGAGATCTAGCACATAGCAAACGCTGTGTCAATTAAGTTAATTAACCACTAGGTGTCTAGTGGTAGGAGATGCATAGACTTACTCCACCTCTCTTCTGCTCTCTGATGGACAGCGCAGATGGGTGATTAATTGGAGGAAATTTACACCCTACCTCCTGACATGTCACGTCGTAGAATATTGTAGCGATTAGAGATCATACAGCAGTGGGTTTTTGGCTGACTTGGGTGGATTTGACGAATGATATTTACACTGCCTCTGAAATGTCAAACTCACACTTTTTACTCCAAAGGTCATACAACAAACATTGCGCAATCAGGAATACATGAGATGTGACAGATTTAAGGGGCACTAGATACCGATAGGCAGCAACTTTTACAATGAATGTTAAGGTGTATTGAAAATCCAACCTTATTTTATCTTTTTATAGGCATTCAATACTTCCGTTTAGTTCTCTATAGAGAAGTGTTTAATGCAATACTTTGGCCCGTATTTGCCGAGAATCGAGCAAAAGCGTCTTGCCAATTAAGCTCACACAACCTTTTGTACAGAACCGCGAATTGCAGTCAACAATGGTAAATCTTTATATCTTACATTCACCAAGTTTCAGTACACGAATCTATGAATCTGTGACAATTTGATTTGATAGACCTACCATAGCATTTTAGTATAAGTCTATATTTGGTTCTTGTAACCCTTATCTTGTCTATCTCATTTTACACATATATACTTTGTATGCCTAGACATTCAGTGCTTGTATCTGCTTACGTTCCCATAGACCGCCAAT
Organism: Streblospio benedicti; assembly: GCA_019095985.1. NCBI lineage: Eukaryota > Metazoa > Annelida > Polychaeta > Spionida > Spionidae > Streblospio > Streblospio benedicti. Next base: position 61,786,079 of record CM032660.1, on the reverse strand, counting down.
TCGCTTATCTATTATAATACCCCAGATATTTTCATAAAAAGATGAATGAGCAATACCTTCAACTTATTCGATAATTAGTAACCATCCTATATATTAATACGCTAATTCTTGGACTTTGTTCGGCTATCTCCTCGGCTATCTCCTCTTTAACCTGACTAGCCGGACGCCATCTGACTACAGGAGATCGTTCATGATACTGTGTAGTTTTGCACGAATATGTTTTTCATTGTCAAAATGGCCCTGATGGTTGTTAATTAGCGGTTTTATAACAAAAATAGCAGACAGCAGCAGCCATGACAGCGTCATGTGGTGTAGCGTGAGGTCATTAAGACGGCAAAGGCGTCATATGGGTTCAAATACAAGGGATTAGCACCACTTTGCCAATTGGGCTATGTGTACATTAGAACCTTCAATCAAGACCACCTCTATAACTATGCCACCTCTATTATAAGATGATTTTTAACAGTCCCAATTAAGGCTTCATAAAGAGGACCATTGCAAAGGTCCCTTAAGAGACCACCCTTATATTAAACCACTTGACACCAGTCCTTGGGCAGCCTTAAAAGGGATGTTCTACTGAAGTGTGTGAGGATATCTGTGCCATGGAGAGCATTATGTTCCCATTACCATAGACACTAATTTTTCATCTCATAGATTTTGCATATTAGATGCCAAGTGCATTTTAAGTAATCAATGACTTAATTGATATACACTAAACCCCTCATTTCACATGGCCGAACCTAGCTCCAGATCCTCCAAAAGACGCCCGATTTGTCATTTCGGGGTGGATCGGCTGAGATGTATTAATATTTATTACGTAACAGTCTGAAGACGAAGCATGCCGAAGTCACCGAGCCGCACACGCCGTCAGAGACGTTGTGGGTGACGGAAAATGGCCGAGGCAGACGATGCAGGACGAAGCGATGTAACTGATCGGCTGCCAAAAATAGTGGCGCCGCCCCTCCTCGTGGCTATTAAGGCCCCCATTTCACATGGCCGATCCTAGCTCCAGATCTTCCAAAAGATGCCCGATTTGTCATTTCGGGGTGGATTGCACGTGATCTGGCATTAAATGTGGAGTGATTTGGCTGGTTCGGCAGGGAATGGGCCATTTTTGATGGGTTCTGGACGGATTTTTCATATTTCGGCTTGTGTTCTCCTAACCACACCATCGCTATGTGGGGCTTTCTTTACTATTTGCAGCATCCTTAGGTCTCTTTGCTGAACTGTGGCCTCGTCTGCTGCATTGGGAAGATGTATGATGACAGATGAAACCGTAAGTGCCGCCACTACCTGTAGAATTGGAAGCAATAGAAGCATGGAACGGAAGCATCTTTTTCAACAGCACGATGCTCCAATATTAGAGTTGTTTACCTGGAGAAATTGATTCACTTCTGCCAGTTTCGGGCCCAAAAAGTGTTATCACTTCTCTGGAGAAGTGATTTTGACTTTTTTCGGCCTGTGGACTCCCGTTTTGGATTATTGAGTTGTTGATCTGTATCAACGTTTTGGTTTTCTGCTTCGTCTGGAGAACTAACTTGTTGATCGTTAGGTCTCTCTGCTAACAGTGGTTTTGCTGACAATTTTCATAAAGATGTTCCCGTTTTATGTTGTGCTAGTTCAAAAAGCTTGCCTTTGGATCCAGTCCATCTGAAAGGTCACAGACCGTAATTGCAGACGATCCCGTAAGCTTTAGCTACAGAATATGCAATGAGGCAATATAAAAAGGTTGCAAATGTTGGGGGGTTTCATTGTTGTTTGTGTCTCTGAAGGATTATACTCAAACGCGTATTCAAGAAGATTAGGCAAAGAATAATTGCAACAATGGCAGCCGTTGCATTTAATCTTGCTGCAGCTCAACAACAACGCGAGGAGGAGGAAATAAGAGAGAGAATAATCCTCGTCAATCACCGCCAGCCGATCATGACGACCTGGCCGTCATGCTTCGTCTGCCTCGGCCACCTGTAATGTCTCTGACGGCCTGTATGGCTTGTACGGCTCGTTGACTTTGGCATGCTTCATCTTCAGACTGTTACGTAATAAATAGTAATGCGTTTCCGCCGATCCACCCCGAAATGACAAATCGGGCGTCTTTTGGTGGATCTGGAGCTAGGATCGGTCATGTGAAATGGGGGGTTAAACCGTGAAATCCCACCAGCTTCGGTCTTTCAGCACATGTTTCTATTCGAAACAGCAGCATGACTGACCCAGGGCCCTACCCAAAATCTCTTCTGATTATATGGTCGTCTTTGCTGGCCAGCAGCAACTTGAACATCTTCAAGGTCGCTTTCTGAAGCTTTATCATATTTCTCTTCTTCAGTCTCGTGTAATATTCTCTCTCTTATTTCCTCCCCTGGCATTGTTGCTGAGCTGCAGCAAGATTAAGTGCAACGGCTGCCATTTTTGTAATTATTCGTTGCCTAATCACCATGAATACGTGTTTGAGTATAATCCTTCAGACACAAACAACAATGAAACCCCCCCCCAAAAAAAAAAAAAACATATGCAGCCTTTTTATATTGCCTCATTGCATATTCTGTAGCTAAAGCTTACGGGATCGTCTGTAATTACGGTCTGTGACCTTTCAGATGGACTGGACCAAAAGGCAAGCTAATTGGACCATTTGGAACTAGTACAGCATAAAACGGGAACATCTTTATGAAAATTGTCAGCAAACCCACTGGTAGTAGAGAAACCTTACGATCATCAAGTTGCTTCTCCAGACGAAGCAGAAAATCAAAACGTTGATACAGATCAACAACTCAATAATCCAAAACGGGAGTCCACAGGCCGAAATAAGTCAAAATCACTTCTCCAGAGAAGTGATAACATTTTTTGCGCCCGAAACTGGCAGAAGTGAGTAATTTTTTCCAGGTATACAACACTAATATTGGAGCATCGTGCTGTTGAAAATGCTTCTATTGCTTCCGATTATAACGGTGGTGGCGGCACTTACGGTTTCATCTGTCACCATACATCTTCCCAATGCAGCAGACGAGGTCGCAGTTCGGCAAAAAGACCTAAGGATGGTCCAAATAGTAAAGAAAGCCCCCCCCCCCCAGACAGTCCCGAAAAGCATGGCGGTGGTGTGGTTGGGAGCACACAAGCCGAAATAAGAAAAATCCGTCCAGAACCCGCCAAAAACGGCCCATTCCTGCCGAACCAGCCAAATCACTCCACATTTGAGGCCAGATCACGCACAATCCACCCCGAAATGACAAAACGGGCGTGTTTTGGAGGATCTGGAGCTAGGATCGGCCTTATAGGAGCTTCCAGTCGGAGTCAATCCAGGTAGTTCTCCGTCTGGGCCAAGTATACTACACCCAAGCTCCGAAATCCATAGCTTTATCTGTTGCTTGACTTCTTGCTCATTACAAAAGATGCTACATTGTGGTATAAGAACTTCCTTATCTCAATTTACCAGTCTTAAAGGTTCTTCAGTCTTAAAGGTTGTTCCAAAACACACCTTTCTCCATATCATTCTTCATACTTGGAAGATGCTAAAGCGAGGGGCATTCCAACGGTTCCTTCCTTGATCCACGGCGTTTTTCCGCAAGCATTAACAAACTTATGGCACACGCGCACGGGCTATGTTATGAGTGCGTCGGCACAGGAGTGTTTTTATTGATGCCAAACTTGTATAGAACGTGCATGCAATATTACGTCCTATGCCCGTGTGATTAAAGAAAGTACGGGATCCGCACGTTCATTTACAGGCAACGCATCCAGCAACAACGTGCTAATCCCCTTCTGTGTTTAAAAGGTCACCGCACTGCCTCCCCTTACGGTCAGACCTTGACGTAGGGGTGGTCGTAGAAGAAGTTAAAAGGGGCAATATTTAGCAACAATCGTTTACGGCCCCGAGTAAAAGCACGAGTCCCTTACGCTCCATATGGCCGGGCGTTTGGCGGCCAGGAACGCACGGTAGTAATGTCTGAAGGCATTATTGCGGTCACGTGTAAACCTTAGCTCCGTGACTGAAATGAACACTGGAGAAAAATAGTGCTGTACTCATTTCATACACTTTACTCAATATATCCCTTTCCTATATGTAAATGGAAGGCATTATACATAAACCTTAGCTGTGAATGAAATGAGTTGGCTGAGACCTAATTTTACACACACATGTACATGTAGTCAAGCTATAGTAATCGGGAGTATGGATGCTTGCAGGATTAATATAATGCATTATTACTAGCTTATACCCGTGTGGTCAAAGAGGCATGCTGAGAAACACATTGAATCACTCCATTTACATAATCCATTGACTTGGCGTATAAAATGAAAATCTACAGGAGGAAATGTTAGTGTCCATGTAAATGGGAACATAATGCCCTCCATGGGCATAGAAGAAAGACATATTTGGTGAGTGCATATATATGGTTCTTTACAGCATTTTATTTTCAAGCACCCTTATCCTGACGACACTTGCCCACGTCCTGACAGCACAACCACCCATCCTCGAAAGCCCCCTGACAGCATCCCCATACACACAACAACCAAGATCAAGCTAAGGCGTCATTCTCGAACTACATAATATGTATTTGTTGTTAATCAGTGGTCTGGGGATGGGGGATGTTGGCAGGTACTATCAGGATGTGGGTGGGGGTTTCACCCATGCAGACATTGCAGAGTGGCCTTTATTTTTGGATGGTTGGTGTCTTGACTTTCTTTTCACCATCGACTGTTGTTACGTGGATCTGCAAAACCTCCGCCAATGAATCATACTTGATGCGCATGTTTGCTGTGTAGTTAGTGTGTTAACATTATTTATGTGTTTGTAGTTTGTACTCTCTAAATAAGAATACTTATAGCCAATGTTAGGGAAAAATCACAATGCCTTTGATTTTCACAAGCTATTACAGAGGATGGTCACCCTGCCATATTTAGATAGTCAAAAAACTGCCTTTCAATGAATGACACCTTGGCTTGATCTTGGATGTTGTGTGTATGGGGATGCTATCAGGGTGCTTTCAGGAAGAGTGGTGGTGATGTCAGGACGTGGGCAAGTGTTTTCAGGACAAGGGTGCTAGAAAATAAAATGCTGTAAAAAACATATGTATACACTCACCAAATATGTCTTTTTTCTATGCACATGGAGGGCATTGTGTTCCCATTTACATGGACACTAAAATTTCCTCCCTTAGATTTTCATTTTACATGCCAAGTCAATGGATTTCTCCAATGATTTAGTTGGGATCTACTTACACGATTATGTAACAGGAGTGATTCAATGTGAAACTCAGCATGCAATTGCAAACATCCCTAAAGAAACCACCCCTACATTAAACCACTTGACGCCAGTCCTTGGGCAGTCTTAATAGGGATGTTCTACTGAAGTGTGTGAGAATATCTGTGCCATGGCGAGCATTATGTTCCCATTGCCATAGAAACTAATTTTTCATCCCATAGCTTTTGCACATTAGATGGCAAGTGCATTTTCAGTGATCAATGACTTATTTGAGAAGATATTCTTCTCCGTCTTCGCCAAGCATACCACATCCAAGCTCAGAAATCCATAGCTTGATCTGCTGCTTGGCTTCTTGCTCATTGCAAAAGATTCTATATTGTGGTATAAGAACTTCCCTATCTCTATTTACCTTCAGTCTTAAAGGTTGTTCCAAAACACTCTTTCTCCATATCATACTTGATACTTAGAAGGTGCTAAGTTGTCAGTACAATGATGTGTGCCAATATTATTTATTATTTATTTGTATGTACTAAATAACAGAGCCAACGTTACAAAGTATCATCCATGCTCATAATTTGCACAAGGGTGGTTGCTGAAGAAAGAGTGCTTTACTCATTTCATACACTTTACTCAATATATCCCTTTCCTATGTCCATGGATGGGTGGTGGTACTGTCAGAACGTGGGTAAGTTTTGTCAGGACAAGGGCGCTTGAAAATAAAATGCTGTAAAAACATATTTATACACTCACCAAATATGTTTTTTTTCTATGCCCATGGAGGGCATTGTGTTCCCATTTACATGGACACTAACATTTCCCCTTAGATTTTCATTTTACATGCCAAGTCAAAGGATTTCACCAATGGTTTAATTGGGATTGACTTACACGATTATGTAACTGGAGTGATTCAATGTGATTCTCAGCATGCCTCTTTGACCACATGGGTATAAGCTAGTCATACAATTAAAATCCCAATAATGTAAACGAGGAACTAAAAATGCTATATATCTGATTTTGCGCGAACAGACTCTCTCTTAATGTAAAGAAAACAAATTATATTGTATTTCACTGTAAGCCAAAAGAAAATACTCCCAACTCTATGGATATTTATATAAATGGTACTATCAATGCGGTATTCAAAACTAAATTTCTTGGTATCACTGTTGACAATACATTATCTTGCAAATACCACATAGATCATGTCTGTAATAAAATGGACAGAAACTCTTTAATTTTAATTCAATTTATTATTCATTTGTATATTCATATATTCAGTATGGTATTGTAGTCTGGGGAACAGCTAATGCTATATACATACAAAGTAATTGTACTGCAGAAGAAAATAATAAGAATGATTTGTGGAATAAGAAGGATAGACCACACATCTCCATTATTCAAGAAGCATAAAATTATAAAAGTAGAACATATTTATAGATTCAAGATCTGTGTAATAGGTGATTTGCCAAATCTATCTTGGACAAACCTCTATAAAGGTACTGATGGTCAGTCTTATAATACACACAACAAAAGTGATTTCCAGGTTACATGTAAAATTGAACTAATTATTCTAAGAATAGGCCTACTTTTCAATATGCTAGTGCTAATCTATGAAAAACTTTACCCACTGATGTTAAAATAGCGAAACCTTATTTCACTTATAAAAACTATTTAAGGATTATTGTACAGGGAAATATAATTTATAATTAATCAAAATGTTACTTTCTTCAATTTGTATTTTAAACAAGTCATAGGCCGCCTGTGACTTGTTGTTTCCATAACTTTTAATCATTTTGTCAAACAAATGCTATTGTAATTCTATAGTCATAAATGTATTCTACACATGGGGAGGAACTTCATCAGTAATTCACTTCTTTCCTCCCCTGGCATTTATATTACATGTACTACTTGTGTGATTTTAAATGTTTTTGTGTTTTTATGATTATTGTAAATTGACTGAATTTTATATTATTAATATTGTTGTACATATGGCAAATGAATAAATAAAATGAATAAGCTGCCTGGCTCAGTCTGTTCAGGGATCATGGTGGTAATAGCCATATTTGTGCCACTGACAGATCCTGGATTTTGGAAAAAGGGATGGGGGCAACCACAGGATTTCATGGGGATCCCAAATCCTACATGAATGTGTTTTTAGTTGTGAAAAAATGTTGAAAGTGAGGGTGTAAGCCACCTAGTCCTCCCCCTCTTCCGTTTAAATCTGCCTATGTGTGCGGTAATGACCAAACATAAGTATCTATTATAATAAAAAAAAATATATGCGTGTAAATATATCTATATATATCCATGTTGATGCTTATCTATCGTGCAATTTGCCTTGGCAGTAGGTGTAAGAAGTCCTAAAGAAAGAGTTATTCAATACACTTAAGATATTATGGAAAACAAAGTAAATTAGAACCATGATTTCATAACCAATATCCCATCAATTGCAAACTTTGTAACTATAGTGAAGCTGACAATCTAACCATTCCAAATAAAATGCTTGTTAAACCTCAACATAGGATTATGTTGAAGGTGTGTTATAATATTTCTTCTATAATATTATGTTTCCCAGTATATATCGCTTATTCAAGATCTATTTTTTTAAATAATGTTGCAAATATTCTTTTAACTTATTTATTTGGAGTGGAGAAAGAACAGAGATGTGCTGATATCATATTTGCTGATATACTATGTGCTGATATATATTATATGATGACTATCTCCTGACTCTTGGAAGTGGGTTGAGTCATGTCGGAAGTACACTATAAACTACATATATGACAAATCTATTAATTTCATCTTTCACAACACTAAAGAATTTATTTACGTTTGACAGTTTCGTCTGCTTCTGCAGACATTTTCAAAATCACTACTGCGCATGTCAGATCATGGTTTACGGCCGCCGTCCTCGCCTGCGGCAAGCACTGGGTCGTAGACTCTCACAAGCTGGTGGGCCCCCTCATCTCTGTTCATGGTCTGACTTTGCATCCGGATGTGAACAGCTTCCTTTATAGCTCTAGTTCTACCACCACTCTCTCTGTCTAGAACTGTCACCCCCTTCTAATAATTGTGATTCTCTTTATTGATGTGATCTGTGATGGCACTTTTGTTGAATTCTGTAGCAGACCGTCTTTTGGCAGCTCTGGTGAAATTCAACTTTCCATGTTGTTCAACGTCTTTCTTATGTTCCTTTATTCTAATGCCCAACTTTCTTCCTGTTTACCCGATGTACACTTTCTCATAAGATCCACAAGGAATCTTATACATGTATACCACTTCACATTTATCACTCATCTCTACTTTATCTTTTGGGTGCACCAACAAGTTCCTGATTTTCTAAAGGGCTTTACAGCAGTTGCCACCTTATGTTTATTCAAGATTCTTGTAATTCCTTCAGTGACACCCTTTACATATGGTAGAATCACTAGTCCTTTTGATTTCACTTGGTCTTGATCTTTCTTTCCGTAAACCATGATCTAATATGCGCTCTTTAGTGTTGCGAAAGATGAAATTGATAGATTTACTTAATTACCAACACGATGAACTCATTCAAGGATATACATACATGCCACTTCACACATTATTATATGAGCATATAAATGTGCACACTCAAAGTGTATTCCTGAGTCACACTTTCTGTATGTTGACATCAGATTACCAGGGCATAAAGTTTGGACTGCATATGTTCACAATATGTATTGATATTTGTGCAGGAAAAACGTGCTACACAGCCGTACACGTCTTCACAGCCCATTGCAGTTTGCAGTTATCATTAATGCATTGAATTTATATATAATTACGCAAAGAGGGGCGTGGCCATGGTTGTTTTATTTCATTTTTTTGGAAATTCGCCTGCAATCATTTTCCTGGGGTGCTTTCACGCATTTTGAGTGTACCACTTTATTGGGAATCACCTTTTACAGGGTTATTTGTTCATCGTGCGCTTGCTTGAGAAAACTGCTTTACCATCACTGATTCATGTACATGTACATGTAATTCTGATTCGTTCTTACGATGCACTTCCGCTTTAGCTTCCGCCATCACATTGCTGCTGCGTGCGTTATGTTTCTCTGTTGCTGCATGAGTTATGTCTGTCTTTAAAATGTTCATCAAGGCTATATATACTACCCTCAAAATTGTCTCCGTAGGAGACGGTGAAGCTAGTTAACTTAAAGACTGAAAGATGTGTAATGCAACACGTCTTGAGCGACATACTAGCATTACTTTATTGTACATCTCATTGTTGAGGCACTCTTCTCACAGGACTGCCTCAGTACTCCATTGGGAGTATAGTAGAACCTCTCTATTAAACGCACCCGATGGCGGCCTCATGTGTTGTATAGAGAGGGGTGATCTCTTCAAAGATGGTAGTGTTGGTCTCTTAATGAAGACTTTGTGTCGCTGATTACGGCCTTATTAGGTTAGTCTTGTTAAAGAAGTGCCCTTATCAGGAGGTTGCACTGCATACATGTAGTATGAAGTCATTCGGGTGGTCAGTGGTAAGCACCCTCAATGTTTTGTTTGGTGCTTAGTATTCAATTCACAAGTTAATGAACATTATTGAGATATTCAGTCAGTATATAAAAGGTGCCCATATAAAGAACAACAGTGTACAGGATTATACAACAAATGTCCAAGCCATTTGAAAACAGCAACTTCACCGGTTGAAGTATTTTTACTCTCAATTACCCATTAATGATGTGTGAAACAGTTTGTTATTCGCCTTTTGATGATAACTGTTGAATACATGTAGATCAAAAGGTCTAGATGAAAATTCAAAAATAAAATTGACCCTTGTCGCCATATTTATTTGAGCGAAGTGAGATAATGTTTGACGCATACATTGAAATATATATCTAATCTATGTAAGCTGCAACAATTGCCTTTTTTTCATTTGATTTATTTTGTTTATCGCAGGCATACTAATAAGTAAACAAAAGATTCATATAGGCAAAGGAAATATTTAGAAAACAAGTAATGTTTGCTTGTCCTGTTTTGTTTTGTTCACTTCAATGGGTCATAAGGCAGCTTGTATACTTGTATGTATATATAATAGCATGATTAATTTATTCTGATGTATTTACCTGCTTTTCTTTCAAAAAATAACTCTAACATTCAAATTTCAAATGTATTTTTATCGATTTAGAACTCTACAGATTCCTTTCCCAAAATAAACAACATATGGCAAATTAGTACATCAACAATAAGATTACTAACTGGATACCAAATTGTTTAATATCTTTGTAACTATAACAAATATTTTTTGTCCCAGTAAAATACTGTTGGTAACATACATTTATTACTTATGTATTCAAATAGTATTCTATTTCTCTTAATTTCTATTCATTTATATTATATTACAACTTGCGTTGACTCAAATCATACTTGGTTATATTTTGTGGCTGGTTACATTTTACGGTCTAACAACAACTTGTATAGCGTTAAAAGCCATTTTGTGAATTTAAGACAGATACCAAACTTTTTGAGAAACATTTCTAAGTAACCCCACTCAATTCGCTCAAAAGCTTTTTGCTGATCTAGGTAACTTATGGCTCCCAGTAGATTTTTGTTATCGCACATTTGTATTATGTCTAGTGAATGCCATACGCTAGTATGTATAGTTAATGTCTATTTTTTATGGATGCATTTGATCGTCATTAGTGATGAACGGTAGTACTAATAACAGTGTATTTGCATAAGCTATGGCTATCCTTTTGTAATCAGCATATAGTAAATGTTATCCGTCTACAATTTACTAAACAATCACGATCACCTTGCTTGAATGAGAATACGTTTATGCCTCTTCATTGGTAATCCAAAGTTCTGTTGTTTCTATTTCTCTCAGTGCTTGTAAAAAAAATTCATTACATCCTACTTAAGTATAGAATGCAGCTCAATAGATAACTTTTACAGAGATAAATAGCATTGTCATATTAAGCTGTTCATAATAATCATAATAATTATTATGATTTAAAAATAATGTTTCCAATTCCTTCCGTTTTTCAAACCTAGGCGAGCTAAGTACTAATAGTAGCAATTACCCTTCACTGTCTTAATTTACGAGAAAACTGGTTCATAAATTAGTTTTTAGGACTTGCGATCAGAAAAACGACTGTCCCTGATAATAGGGAGCACGAAAATACAAACTGTTGGATTAGCGATGGCATTGAGAGGTATAAGAAATATAGCAATAGTGGTCCATGTTTGATTGGACATATGGACTCCAAGCACTGACACAGAAACAACAATCGTGATTGGACACCAACACAGTAAATTAGTGATTACCACAAAGAGCACATTTTTGGTTAGTTCATTGTTTCTCTTTGAAGTGTGATGTAAACCACCGACATTGCTTTGCGAAACATGTTTTACCAGAATGTGATATAGCACACATATGGTTGCATACAGAAGACTATCAATGCCCAGAAATATTACGGAAAAATATACATGCCACTTCGAATCTCCTGTTGCCATGTCTACGAAAAGACAGCAGTTGGATTTGAGGAGAGAACGATTGTCATTGGCCAGCTTGGTGTATACAAAGGGCACTGCAACAATGGCAATGGTGAACAGCCACAGGAGTGCCATTGACGTCTTAACCTGTGTCAAATTCAATACGATTTTGAATGGAAACAAGACTGCCACAAATCTCTGAAATGTGACCCCAAACAAAGATATCAAAGACATTTGTACCGAGAGAAACGAAACCACAACACCAGTCATGCATTCGTATGATGTCAACCATGCAGACTGGACATGAAAGAAGTTCCCTCTTGTTCTCTCATTCATGGAGGCAATGAACAGAAGGTAGAATCCTATCAGACAATCAGAAGAATGCAGATTGATCAAATAGAACTGTTGCAATGCAGATAAATGCAGTTTGTACTGAGTTACAGCAAGAAGATTTATCAAAATAGTTACTACTCCCATTATCCACATAGAATATGCTAAAAATCTACTCCCGATCAAGTCTTCACAGGAAGAAAAATCGTTTGGCAGGAACTTTGATTTACAATCTATTTTCTGTTTTTTGAAAATACAGCAGTGATGATAAAGTGTGGTAAAGACGTGGCCAATACTGTGCAAGGAGTCTAAGATATCTGAGTCAAAGGATAAAATCCTATTTGATGTTATGTCCAAATGCTTTACTTTTATATTTATGAAAGACTCCTTAGAAACGTGGCTTAAATAGTTGGATGACAGATTGAGTACAATGAGGTTGTCAATGCCACCAAATGGTGCAAACGACAATTTAGTGATGTGGTTGTGATCTAGAAATACATATTTTAGAAATGGCATGTTTCCAAACATTTGTGAAGCCAAAACTTTCAGAGAATTGCGCGAAAGAGATATTTCCAAGATTCCAAAAACTATGTTGTTAAAAATATGGCCTGTTCCAAGATATTTGATACCAAGACCGGATAACCTAACAATTCTCAC
>CM032660.1:61718945-61773348 GCA_019095985.1 Streblospio benedicti | reverse complement strand
TCCACAGGTTACGAGCAAGTTACAAAATTACCTGATACAGTCGAACCTCCAAGTAGGACCACCTCTATATTAAGACCACCCCTATAATAGGAGCACTTTTTGCGGTCCCGAATTTTCCCACTATATATCATTAGTAATGTAAACCTCTCTATTAAGAACACCTCTCAATTAAGACCAACCTCTTCATTAAGACCACCTTTCGCGGTCCCAAGTGTTAAAATCACCTCTCAATAAGGACCACACAGGTTTTTCTTTGTCTGATCATTCTACAGAATAGCTTCATTAAAGGTCAGTCAGAGTTGATCATGTAATATTTTCTGCTGACTCCCATTCTACTTAAGAACTATACCTTACATTGTGTTTGTTTTTAGTTAGTGATGACCATTTGATAAATGATTGTAAGAGATTACATCTCCAGGGAGTTAAATATTTACTCATAGACCATCTTAGATGACTAATTCATGTTTAAGTTCTGTGTATATTGTGTTTGAAGTCTTATCCAGTTTTTAGTGTATCAATGACGCCGATGATTATTGGGGAACTTTGTGTGATGCTTTCCTAAATTCTATTGATGAAAAACAAAAACAAAATACTTTATAAAAGCCCAGAACTAAACTTTTTTTATTCGTTGTCTGTAGCTCATGTCTAGTAGATAAATCTCTTCAAATTTATATAAAGCAATAATCAAAATGCCTAAACCGAAACGTTAAGAGCTGCCACTTGATATAAAAATATAAATGTACTTTCAAAACTCCCTAACCACTCAGCCACAGAAGCACACACCGGTTATAAATGGTATTGACGCAACTGTCATGGTCATTAACGAGTTTATTGAGTACTCCCGCGGGCAACTTTTTTGTTGTTGTTTTTTATTAATGTATTGAATTATCTACAAAACTGAAAGATGTTTTCATGGAACACATGCTGAGTAACGCACTGGCATTGCTTTACTGTGCATCAAATTGTTGAGGCGAGGCACTCTTCTCACACGACTGCACTAGTACTGGATTGTGAGTACAGTAGAACCTCTCTATTAAGACCCCTCCCCCCATATTCTCTCAATCTCAGATGAAAATATGTTATGTTTTATTTCATTTAGAAATTGTTGTTCTTATGTTGTTGTCTTTATATATGTACATTCGAGTCATCCCCGTCCGTGGGTCCCTCCCACATGACACAAAAATTTCAAGCACCGCCCCCCTTCAAATCCTGGATCCATCACTGATGTCTCTTCATAGAGGTTACTGTAAAACTATAATATTTCGTGGCTATTAAATTTTGCTATTTTCATCTATAAATTATTTTGTGACCATTTAATTTTGCGATTTTGGTCCATCCTTAACCTAATTTACATAGGCTGTTAAAGTTTATGGACTATTTAAGTTTGCGTTTTGACACCTACACACGAAATTCGCAAATTAAATCGTGCACAAACATTTCTAGTTTTACAGTAGTGTTGGTTTCTTAATGAAGACTTTGTGCCGCTAAACAGGGCCTTCTTGTATAGAGGTACTTAATAGGAGGTTGTACTGCGTAGTATGACATCATTTACCGTCAGTTGTAAGCGGCCTCAGGTTTCTCAAAGCCTAAAATCGGCATAAAGTTAAGTATTTGGATAATCCCTATAGCAGGGTGCCATTTTAAAGACCAACAGAGTGCAGCGCTATACAACAAAGTTTCAACCATTTGAAAACACCTAATTTCACCTGATTGAATAACTTTACTCTTAGTTATGTGCGAAATAGTGATTTTTATACTTTTTTAATGATGACCTTTGAAAAGATCAACCTGTCTAGAAGAAGAAAACAAAAAGGATTGACTCATGTCACCCTGCTTCATAGAGAGTTATGAGGCAATATTTGACGCAACCTCAGGAGTTGATTTTGTATTAAAAATATATACATCTATGAGGGGGACATATACCTTACCCCATTCTCAAATCTCAGAAAAAAATCAGGGCCATTCTTATTAATTTTCCAACCATTCTCATATTACAATTTCACAGTTTCACAATTCCTCAAAATTCTCCAAGAAAATGGACCCCCATTCTCATTTCTCATAAAAAAAATCAAGGACCATTCTCACATCTCAAAATAGGACCCATCTATATAATTTGCAACTGTTGCCTTTCCAAAACATAATATTTTAAAATATTTTGTTTGCAATTCTTGTGTATTTTTGTGGAGCAAAAGTTCTCAAAGTGGACAACAGATCGTTTAGAGAGGTGTGAAGGAAGCCATTTCTATTTGCCATTTTTGGCTGTTCATAATAATTTATTTTAATCTAAAGACAATGTTTCCAATTCCATTTTATACTGTAAGTACTAAGTGTTGCACGTCCGTGTATTGTATGTAGAGTAGGTGCGGAGTCACAGAACGTCAAATAACTTTAGTCACTTTTATTCATATCTATTCACATCATATGACATCTATTTATATATCACGATATAAAGGTTCTTACGCACACATACGAAGATAGCTATATGACCTATTAGAAATACTGTCATACACTCTATACTCTCGGATACTATTACAGCAAGTACAGCTTCATAATAATACAATGGCACCAGACGGGAGTACATTGCAATCAACAAATTGAGTGTAATCAAATGATTATGGCCTACATGAGAACAAGGCATTTGTACACAGAGTGATTCAATCTGGTAACTTAAATACAGGATTAATATGTGAATCAGAGTTATATTAGTACAATGCACCTATGCATTTATTACCAATTACATGTGGTGTGTTTATACAGTCGAACATCATAACACTAAGCAACGAAGTTTGTTCACTGTCTAAGTGCATCTAGTATTTGTTACATATTTAGTGAGACAATACCTGAGGGTGAAAATACAAGGATTAGCGATGGCATTGAGAGGGATAAGAAAGATAGCAATGGTGGTCCACGTTTGATTGGACATATGGACTCCAAGCAACGACACAGAAACCACAATCGTGATTGGACACCAGCACAGTAAATTAGTGATTACCACAATGAGCACATTTTTGGTTAGTTCATTGTTTCTCCTTGAAGTGTGTTTTAAACCACTGATATTGCTTTGTGAAACACGTTTTACCAGAATGTGATAAAGCACACATATGGTTGCATACAGAAGAGTATCAATGCCTAGAAATGATTACTGCAAAATACGCATGCCACTTCGAATCTCCTGTTGCCATATCCACAAAAAGACAGCAGTTGGATTTGAGGAGAGAGCCATTGTTATCGACCAGCTTAGTGTATAGAAAGGGCACTACAAAAATGGCAATGGTGAACAGCCACAGGAGTGCCATTGACTTCTTAACCTGTGTCAAATTCAATACGATTTTGAATGGAAACAAGACTGCCACAAATCTCTGAAATGTGACCCCAAACAAAGATATCAAAGACATTTGCACCGAGAGAAATGAAACCAAAACACCAGTCATGCATTCGTATGATGTCAACCATGCAGACTGGACATGGAAGAAGTTCCCTCTTGTTCTCTCATTCATGGAGGCAATGAACAGAAGGTAGAATCCTATCAGACAATCAGAAGAATGCAGATTGATCAAATAGAACTGTTGCAATGCAGAGGAATGCAGTTTGTGCTGAGTTACAGCTAGGAAGTTTATCAAAATAGTTACTACTCCCATTATCCACATAGAATAAGCTAAAAACCTACTCCCGATCAAGTCTTCACAAGAAGAAAAATCATTTGGCATGAACTTTGATTCACATTCTATGTTCTGCTTTTTGAAAATACAGCAGTGGTGATACAGTGTGGTAAAAACGTGACCAATATTGTGCAAGGAGTCTAATATATCTGAGTCAAAGTACAAAATCCTATTTGATGTAATGTCTAAATGTTTTACTTTTAGATTTATGAAAGACTCCTTAGAAAGGTGGCTTAAATAGTTAGATGACAGATTGAGTACAATGAGGTTGTCAATGCCACCAAATGGTGCAAACGACAATTTAGTGATGTGGTTGTGTTCTAGAAATACATATTTTAGAAATGGCATGTTTCCAAACATTTGTGAAGCCAAAACTGTCAGAGAATTGCGTGAAAGAGATATTTCCAAGATTCCAAAAACTATGGTTGTTAAAAATATGGCCTGTTCCAAGATATTTGATACCAAGACCGGATAACCTAACAATTCTCACTTGTGGGTAATCATCAAGTGTCAGAAATTGAAATTCTTCAGTAATAGTGGTCGGTGAAGAATTATTATCATAAACATTAAATTGGCAAAACCTTTCATCAGCAGCTGAGTCAACACAGTCAATAACCCCATTGCACACTTCTTTTTTATGAATACATGTTCCCTCATAGGCACAACGAAACATTCCAGGACAACTGACAATGGGGCATGCTTGCTCATCTTTTCCATCATTGCAGTCTCTCACCCCATCACACACCTTCCCCATAGGTATGCAAAACGAATTGGGACATTTAAACGCATCACGGCATATGAACTCTGAACACTTTTGAAGATGCCCAGCATGCAGTCTGCAATTCTTCAACTGATAATCTAGATCTGTTCTGAACATGCATCGTTCACTGGTACGGAAACATTGATCAACTGCTTTGCCACATGATACAGTTCCATTTGTACAAATGTGTGGCACCATTTCTTCTCCTTTGTTCAGCCTATACACATAACCCTCTTCATCAGAGCCATCAGGACAATCTGCAATCCCATCATTTACTTTGATATGTGGGATGCAAATGTGACTGTTGCAAACCACCCCAGAGCACACCACATCACCTGCTAGGCAGTCTTCATCGGACTTGTCAAGGCAGTCGACAGCTCCATCGCAGACTTTATCCTTAGTGATACACATAGACCCATCCTTACAAGCGACCAAATGCTTGGGGCATCGATATTGTCCACAGTAGATTTCATCTGAACGATCAGGACAGTCATCGACCCCATCGCAGACATTGCTCACATGGACACAGCCACCTGATGATTCACATGGATAGTAGTCCTTGTTACACATACACAATGGATGCATGCACTCATGTTGGCAGTCTGTCATTTGGTCAGAACACACCCCTACGCAGCCTATCTCATCCTCTCCAGATGGGCAGTCAAAATGACCGTTGCAATGATAACTGATTGGAATGCAACTCCCATCCAGGCAGCTAAAGTACCGCTCTTCACATTGCTTACAACTAGATGAATTACCACAACCATTGCACATACCATTGTTACTCAGATAAACTTCATAACCATCTAGCTTTTCAGTGATACACAAATGTGATGAAACATGGAGATTACTTTGTATAACACCATCCAATTCTTTCTTTGCCGTGTCTTTAGCTAGATCTACAACACACAACACAGTTGTTGGTAGCGATTTGTTACAGGGAATAGAAAGCCATTTTCTGACCAATTGAAAACTAAGTGTGCCAACATACCCCACACACTGAGCATTATCTGCATCCCCATTAATATTGGGCTGGAGATAGACAACAATGTCATTGAGGTATTTGTTGTTTGGTTTCCAAGTGGGGGCTATGGCCTGAGAGTGAATCTTGGCTTCTCCTGCCTCTGTCACTTGGATGGGCCAAGAGCCAAATATATCTGGAGCACTCCATTCTTCATGGTATGTATTCAGGTGACCATTAATATTCTTGAATACACTTCCCTAAAATGCAAGCAAATCTATATTAACAAAATAGGCAATATAATATATTGTAAAAAAACTGCGTGCATTAACATATATATCAGTTGTTATCTGGTGGTGATTATGTGATTAACAATACTCAACCTTGAAGTGTTTTACACCGATGAATATGATGTCACCCTCCAGATGATGAGTAAGTTTCTTGTCACAATGTGTAGACTTTTCAATAATCATTGACAAAAAATCAGCATCTGTACGTGAATCAAAATATAGAAGTGATCCGCCTAACTGTGAGCATTGTTGAGAAGCATTGTTCCAGCTTGTTGTACTGCAAAGGAACACAGTGGTTCTTAACCAGAATACAGTATAATACGACCACATGCAATTGCATATATATAATTTATAAAGGTTGTGCACAATTAATAAATGCAATTAACATTGTCCCAATCAATATATGTCTAAACCACCCATTACAACATATTGTATCTGTTTCGTAACAAACCTGCTTTGAAGAATGTGTATTTCTTTGTTTCCAACTTTTATCTTTTCATGTCCATTTTCAACCGTATAACTTTGACTGCATAGCTGTGCGAGTACCATAGTCACCCATGGATAAGTATGTATTTGTTCTAAATGTTGTACTATATCAATATGTAACGAGCACTGTTTGATGTCATATTGGCTCAGTCTGCAACTTGGAGAATTTGGTGCCATGGGCATCCATTTCACACGCAAATTTCCATTGGATACAATGTCAACGTGGTGAAGGTCTAATCTTGCATTTTTCCATTGATAAGTGTGGAATCCATCAAAACATCGCAATTCCAAAGAGAGTGAGACTTCTACGCATCTTGCACATTCCTTACTTAAGCTAATGGACAGTTTATTAAGTGGCATAGGGCTTATCATCACATTCCCCAGACTTTGAGGGAGTTTTAGGAAGCTGCATGGTTGGGTGACATGAAAATAAGACGTGAATGGTGTTCCACAGGCGAACAACCTTTCCACAGCAATGTAGGAGTCTAGGTTATCTGTTGGCTGAGTACTTAAATTGCTGAGCTTCAAATATATATTCATATAGATAATACTCATATATTCAATGGAGACATCCATTGATGGTCTTGTTTGAGCCATTGCTGAGTAAGAGAAGTACTTCTTCTCACCTTTAATCTCCTCTGCTCCTTCAATAGTTAGCCAGTTGTCACCTTGCCAACCTTTTGCCTTCACAGTCAATCGAGCTGGCCCTATAACATTACCAAAAGCATTCTCTTCACCAACAATAAAGGTGATATACCAGGACTTTTGAGCACGGAGACCCCACTGATTGAGCTTAGCATTATATGATGTAAGTGACATAAGAAGAACCGCTGACATTTGATCATAATGGACTTGCTTGTATTCATCAACAAAGACTCCGGACAAATCCTCAAATGTCCAGAAGGATTTCCTGAAATTGCATCTTTCACCACTACATTGGTCCTCTAACTGGGGCAACAAATGTAGAGTTTGTGCCTTCTTCACTCCAACACTGAAATTGATCCTACCCGAGCTATACCCACTAAAGAATAAGACATCAATCTTTATAACATGCTCTTTTAGAACAAAGTTTATTTCTGTATTTGCTCTTAATGTGCTACATTTAACCTCCATTTCATTATAGACCCAGTCTGATTTATAGTAAAGTCCTCCAAACTGGCAAAATCTTCCTTCGCCATACATAATCTGTGGCCCTTCAAAGATCATTTCATTAATTGTTAAGGTGTATATTAGACTTGATGTGGTTAGGAAGGAATATGGCATACGCATGTATAGGGAACATCCCGTGTTTTTATCCGGTTGACTGAAGAGAGTAAACCATTTTCGTTGTCCCTCAAAGAAAGGAAATTGGGCATGTGTCATTTCTGGCGTGTTGCAGCTATATAACTTTGGGTCTCCAACCCACTGATACTGATATGTAGTGCCAGCGGATGTTAAGAGAGTCATGTTAATTGTTTCCGATATTTTGTATTCAATGAGTAAAAACAAATGAAAATAGGCTTTAGCAATTAAATCAGTGGCATTATACAGTCTATTGATCTTTGTTTTTGTTTTCACCAATGGAGACCTTTTGCCTGGACCATGGTGAAAAGTCATAACACCAGATGAATGCCACGCTTTTAGTATTCGGAATTGTACCTCGCGCATTGGTTTCATCAAATGGTAGAACTGGCTTGCCTGTCCTGAGTTACCAACAATCTGAGGTGTCATGGTGTTTATGTTTATAATTTTTGCTCTGTCTTCATGAACTATATAAGGCTGACGTTTATTGATTTTAAAAACTCTGGGATCTACAAACTGATAGAATACTTCCCCTGTAACCTCCACTTTGGCAACAAGGCGAATGTGCAATGTGTTAGTGATGGACACGAATGTTTCATTGCTCCTTCTCCCACACAATTTCACCTCTTTACTGCCGGTATCTATGAAGTTTTCTATGAACAAGTATCCATCTTTGCATAATATTGTTTGAAATCTCAGAGAAAATTTGATGACAGTGAACTCGACATGAATTCCACTAGGAGCTTCAATATTCCAATCGATTAAGTTTTTCAGCCCATCAAATTTTCCATGATCACCAGTTAATGAGAGTCCAATCAGTTGGCAAGGAAATCTGAAATGTTGCTGATTTTCATAATTTAAATTGACTACTCGGCAATTTTGATAATGCATCTCAAAATCTACTACGGTTTTGAGCAGTTGTTTCTTAAAATTTGTTGTATAATTGGATGAAGTAAACGTTTCATGAAGTCCATGCTTAAGTAGCTCATAATACACATCTCTGAGTGCCATTGTCCAGGTGACAACGACTGAGAGACTTAAAACAAACTGAAATATCCACATCTTTCAGCTGACTGTGAGATAGAAACAGTTTGGCAGCTGTATATAAAGCATGTGACAAGATTTATACAATTCGACATATGATATATCTTCATACTATGCATTAAATGATTATACAAAGCTATCAGATATACAGCCTGTCTAATTAGTGCGTGTAATTTTCTTTGTCATCTCGGCATTTGATATAGATATGGATGCTATAAGCAGCTAATTTCTTTTCAATGAGACTTATTATTTCTATTGTTACATTTATTTCTGACACTTCATGTAAAGATGTATTATTATAAATGCGTCTTTTTGTTAACCCTAATCAGAATGTGTGCCTTTTGGTACAAATTATAAACCGCTAACTATTTTTTTTACAAGAAAGCAATACGATAAACCTATGTGTTGTTTAAAATCCTTGACATCTATGGAACGTAAAACTGAAGCGAGACATAAATTGTTTTAATTTGATGTCACAGTCACTCATTCTTAAATGACAATTATTAAAACACCTTATTTGATAACTTGTTATATCGCCAACTTTGTGAGACTATAATCCACCTCCTTCACCATGAGATGAAGTGTAGTTGCAAGTATGACGACAATTATTGGGCAAGGAAAAGTGAAATGTCCATTGCATCCATATATTGTTGCTGGGTACCGCAGCAACTGGGTTATAGGGGAGGGAACATTGCCGTAGACCAACGATGTAAGAGAATTACGGACACATTAAGGTATAAGTGGTATTTATATAATAAGTCTGTGCATCCAGCCGTAATTTGCGAGTGAGAAAACTGTCAAAGTGGCCACAGACATGTTCACATGCACCATTGCGGTGTATTGGCCACCACTTAAGTGCATAGAGGCGTTTAATGACCAGGAGAATCATCACTGATCAATATGACATTTCATTTTATATCCAATAAGTGACATACCTCAAAGTGTACGTGTGACATGAAAACTACTCCGCAGTAACAAAAATGATGGCAAGAATGTTGCAGGGCGAGTCAAAATAATCAGCACTGATTGTCTCCAAATTAAGACTGGAATGGGACCATATTTAATGGCCACTACTCTACTGGCTCACACAGATCCAGCAGATAGCAAACGCCGTGTCAGATAAGTTAATTAACCACTAGATGTCTGACGGTGATAGATGGGTAGACGGACCCTTCCCATCCATGATGTACAACACAGAAAAGTTGATTAATTGCAGGATGTTAAGACGCCTACCTCTTGACCTGTTAAGTTTTAGTGCATTGTACAAATAGGAGATCATACAACATATTTTTTATCAGACCTGGGTGTATTCGTTGATTGATATTTACATTGATTCTCGATGCTAATGTCTCACTTTTAGCTCCAAACGCCATACAACAAACGTCGTTTGACATTCTGCAATCAGGAATACATGAGACGTAACAGATTGAAGGGGCGCTAGACATACTAGCAGATCTAGGCTTTCTTGAAAGTGTGCATGTGTTTCAGAAACGCTGGCAGACATGACAAAAAACACATGAAATTGTTATTGGGGTGAACAAGTGACAGGGGCGCTCCCATGAAATATGACACGTAATTCATTTGCATTAATGCCAAACTAGACAGACGCACAAAATGTGGAGAACAGCTTTAACAAAGAATTGTATAAGGTTTATTGAAAAGCCAACCCTATCTATTCATTCAATAGACATCCCATACTTTCATTTAGTTCTCTATGCAGAAGTGTTTAATGCAATAACTTGGCCGGTGTTTGCCGAGAATCGAGCAAACACCGTCTTTCAATAAAGCTCACAAAACCTTTTGTAGTGAACCGCAAATTGCAGTCAACAATGGCACATTTTTATTTCTTACATTCACCAAGTTTCCATACACGTATCTCCAATTCTCATTCAAGATTTGGAACTGCGTATTTTTTTTGCAGTGGGTTAATGTGACCCCGATGCGGCAGACGGTAAAAGGTAAAACGTCCAAAGAATTGTGACAACTATTGCATCAATGCCACAATGCATGGGTGACTATTCGATTTAATACCACACGTTTAGCATAGCAAGTTTGCATATGGTTCTTGAACCCCTTATCTCGTCTATCTTATACCCTTTTCCGGTGGTTGTATCTGCTGACGTCAAAGAACCACCAATAGTGTCGTATATCATATTTCCCTTACAATTCATGTAATGTACGTGCAATGCTTAATGACAGCCTTACTATGAAACTGGCACATCACATTGCAATCTCAAATAATCATTAGGCATTCATTGAATCGAAAAGCACCAGTTTATATTTTTATGAAACCACTGTCCTCTCTCACCATAAACTTTTAAATTAGATAAAACAATTGATACGCGTGAATGGAATTAGTACACGATGGCGGCCGTAAGTCCAGGTCAATGACCACCAAATAAATAAACTACACTTTCGTACAAATTAAAAAAAATGTACACAGAAATTGGGATTAGTCTAATGGCATTATATTCGCATTATCTTTCCAGTTTCTAAATATAACTGTAATTAGCAAGGTGCTGTATTTGCTCGCTTGATGTCACTGTTGATGCAATATGCGCGCGCACATTAAGAGGGCACCTGCTACATCCGGGCACCTGCTCCCAGCATCCGTATAGAGCGGGAAAGCCACAACAAAAAGGCAAACTGCGTGTGGGCTAAACACCTTTTTTTTTTAGAAATGCATAATCTTGTGTTTCCTGCCCAAAAAGTTTATAGCTGTTTCATTTCCAGTGCAGGTTTTTTTCTATAATGTTCTCACATGAAAAATTATCATTTTTTTTATCAGATTGGACAGAAAATGCTTTATATTGGACTTTGATGCTGAGACATTAAGTTTATGGATTTGCGGGTAGTTAAAGTTGGAACTACGCATTACGACAAGTTGTGTGCTCATAACACTTAGAATGTACACAAAATATCTAATATTAATACAAAAATAGACGGCAGCTTTTGAATAACGTTAACAGTGTATTCAAGTCCCTCAAAATGGCGTGAGTGACTTAATGATTGACTACGCTCTTAATCAAAGTGTAGCGGATATCAGATACCTTTCTATTAGAAATGTCACAAACAAAACGTCATTGATCTTGATGCTGCAATCACAGAAAGTCAGTCACATGTAACGACCTGGGCGGAAGTCGCACAGACTCCATTTTGTCAGGTGAGGAAGCCACCCAATAGCGTGGAAAATAATGATTATCACACAATGTAACACATTTTCTATACCGGGTAACGTGAGGGTGTTTCAATGATCATGTGAGCATCGAGTCTGATCTTGTGATCTTATGGGCCGGTGGGTTGATTAAAAAGCTGCCTGGCTCAGTCTGTTCAGGGATCATTATTGCAATAGCAATATTTGTGCCACTGACAGATCCTGGTTTTTGGAAAAGCAAGTTGGGGCAACATATGATTTGGTAGGTTTCTAGGCGTGAAGGCTCGCAAGGATCCACAAACCCTTATATTTTTGGGTGAAAAATGGCCCCTGATCTGCCTGTGCATATGTGTGCAGGTGGATGATATCCGGCTGAGGTAATAATGCAATATGTCTACATTGTGCAATATCGAAATTATTCACGTACATGTTGATGCTAATCTATCGTATAATTTGGATTCGGATAAGCAGTCCTAAACATCTGATGCTTGCATGCATCAAGAGAAGTATATGTTCAGTCGAATTTGTGAAGATCTTCTAAAAACACACACACAACGAACCAGAACCATGATTATTTCATAGTTATTTCATAGTTATATATCCCGCCAATTTCAAACTTTGCAACTATAGTGAAGGTGACTGTCTAACCCCCTCTGAGTATCATAAAGGTTAAATTAAATTATGATAATCCAATCTCTGGTGAAACATTTCAGAGGTCAGTTTGACATCTGATACTCAGAGTGGTCTAACCATGTCAAACAAAAGATTTATTAAACGATAAGCAAGCATTACGCTGAAAGTGGTTTACCACCACCAAGTTCTACCTGATAAGCCGGGGAATGGGTCTGCTAACGCCCAACACATTGGCCGTAACTACCGTAGGGATCAGGCTGCACAAATAGATTGCTAGGTAATGGGCCGTTGACTTCATCACATTAAGCCGTGGTCGCGTTCTACAAACTCGGCCTGAATTGCGGAGTGTAATGTCTACCTAATGGGTTGATACCTCAGAGATCGAGTGAAACAAAAACGGAGGAACGACTGGTTGGATTTTGGTTTCTGTTTAGAGGTCGTTATGGATTGTAGAGTTAAGTGTATGAGAACGTTGTGTTTGGAGTGGGGTTTGGCGGGGCTCAAAGTGTGTTTAGCTGGGTATTAATTTGTTTACGTAATACATTGCAGGTGTAGTCACGTGTACGTTGTGTGTAGATTTAAAATGTACGTTGGTGCTGAATGCTGACGCACTAGGAATAAGCATTGTCAGTCTACGAGAAAAAGGACGATGGAAATAAAGATTAAGATAAGGGATGATAATTCTGCAATATATTTGGAGTTGATTAAGAACAACGTTGTTTTAACACATGGAATCAGACTATAAAATACGTACATGTGTGTGACATTGTATACTTCACACACATTATATGAGCATATCAAATCTCCACACTCAAACTTAATGCCTGAGCCACACTCTCTATATGTTGACATCAGATTACTAGGGCATAAAGTTGGGCCCATAGGGAGATACAGGGAGGGGGCAGGGGGCGTCCCTCCCCCTTTTCCCATCAAAATACTTCCTTTTCATATGGTTTTTCATGAAATCCCGTAAGTGCGCCCCCTCTTTACCTTAAGTGCGCCCCCTTTTTTTCCAAAAACCTGGATCTGCCTATGTTGGCCTGCATATGTTCACCATATCTATTGATATTTGTTCAGCCAAAATGTGCTACACAGCCGTACACATGTCCGTGCTGTCCAATTTCCCTCAAGGTTTCAATCAATTTCACATTTTCTATTTTTCTCTTAAAAAGGCCTATTAAATTCCAACTTTTCTTCAACTGCTTGAAATTGCCACTAAGTAGGGGTAATTGTGTTTATTTGAGAAAGGTCAACCACACGTCAAGTGGGCTTGGGATGACTAACGGAGGGGCGAACTTTCGTGTGATCACATTACTGCCAAAATGAGGTTTGAGAAGTTGAAATTGAGCTAAAATTGGCCTGATGAAGAGTGAAGTTGGATGTAAATTGATGATGTACTTGTGTGACATGAAGTTCTTGTGGACAGAGGACTGCGAAGGGAGTAGAATAGTAAGTGATACAATAAGGTGAAGAATGATTGTCCAAATGCGTAAGCTGAGTAAATCTTCATGCCAAATTTGTATTTCTTTCCTTTATTTCCTGTTTATTTCCTGTGAGTCTGTAATGGGAAGCGGGAGATTCATGTTGATGCTGAGTGCCTGGGTACGTTTTGCTTGGGGGTGCCAGTTATATGAAAATGCACGTAAAGAGCGCATTGCTATCGCAGTTCTACATAGGCAGATCCAGGAAGGCGCAGGGGGCACTTGCTCCCCCCCCCCTTTCCCACCAAAATATATCATTTTCCTAGGGTTTCTGCATGTCTGCCATCGATCGAGCGTACAAAACCCATGAAATAAATGGAGTGCGCCCCCCTTTTCCTATAATATTGATCTTTCATTGTCTCTATTGGCCTGTGCATCTGTAGTATGCTGACAATGGCGTGAATTCAGTTTACAAGTTTCGATTGCATCCTTAAAATTTCACACACGCTTTATCGAATTCTAACAAGCTTTCAGTTAATAGCAAACGGTAAATGTGTCGCTCTGGGAAAAAGGCATGGCTGATGAAGATGGCTTTTACAATGGTCCTGTTATTGCTGCTGTTAATTCAGATGAGCCAATCAGCTCGGGCGTATTCATCCCTGTGATCATTTGAAGTTCCACAGACGCCACTCTGCCTACAGATGGACGCATTACAGACGACTCCACATGGATCAAACTTGTTTAGAACTTCCTCAGACTCCGGACTGAGGGAGCTGTCATTATTTATGAGGAGGGAGGGGGCGGTCAGATTGTGGGGTTCGTGGTGGAGAAATTCGGTGTAAGGACTTTGAGGAGGAGGCGGGAGGAAAGGGGGGGGGGTGACATTAGAATGCAAAGGAATATGGAAGAGGGGAGTGTGTGTGTGTGTGTGTGTGTGTGTGTGTGGTGTGTGTGTGTGTGTGTGTGTGTGTGTGTTCAATCTCTAATATTAACATCAAGATCAGGTGTTACGTAAAAAACAAAATGCTGATATGATATACAACTGGTGAAATTCAAATGGTCCTACTTGTACTATAAATGAGACATTTGTATATGAACATTGAAGTTCTGATACAGTTTATATTTGTCATGTAGTCTTTTATCAAATTCAATGTTGAGTGCTATGTTGCATTCACTCTGATATGAAGGGTGGTAGTGGAGGGGGTGGGGGTGGGGCGTCAATGCACACAATGTGAGGGGGGAAAATTTTGAGTGCACAACTTCCAGGCAGGGTGGGGGTAAATGTGAAATTACAGTGTAAGCTGAGGACACAAATCCGACCACCCCCTCTCCCTCATGAATGAAGACAGCGTCCTTATTTTCACTTGTCCAAAGCTTCAGTTTGTGCCCCAGACAATCAGAATGCCAAAGACGGCGGCTTTAATCACATTAAATGACCATAGAATTGAGGATGTGTTACCCTGTGCCTGAACATAATGGATATTCAGTGGCCTTATGATAGAGGTGGACCAAATGAGGATACTGTATACCATTTACTTTACCATATGATAAAAGAGGGTTGTAATTCAAATGTAGTATGCATAAAGGTGGCCTTGACTGGAGGCTTCGGGAGGCTGTATAATCGATCTATTCAAACCATAAGTGCTGCTACTACTGTTATAATCGGTCTGCATGCAAGTGAGGAAAAAAAAGTCTCGCTAATCGGGACTATCTGCTTACTTTTCCGGGTGGTCTGAAGGGCTATCTGGAGCATGTGGAGCTCTGGCAGCTTGCGACACCAGCAAATATGACTTGTACCGTCTTAAGGTTGTTACAAAGCAAATATAGATCCATTTCAGCCGATCCATGCAGAAATTACAAATGTGGAGTATTCTGAAGCAGCTGAAGCTAACATCCTCCATGTGAAACTCAGTCTCAATGGCTTAAACCACACCGGGAATACATAGGAACCACAATAAAAGAAAAATAATGAACCTAGTAGAAATTCATTCATATATATATATGCTATATGTGTGTGTGTGTGTGTGTGTGTATGTGTGTGCGTGTGTGTGTGTGTGTGTGTGTGTGTGTGTGTGTGTGTGTGCGTGTGTGTGTGTGTGTGTGTGTGTGTGTGTGTGTGTGTGTGTGTGTGTGTGTGTGTGTGTGTGTGTGTGTGTGCGTGTGCGTGTGCGTGTGTGTGTATATATTATTAATTACTGTAGATGTACTGTCTCAGTATCATGAACATTTTTTTAATTTGACTTTAATATAAGCCGACTGGATTGTCGGCTTGCAAAAATACGCTTTTCTATTAACGAAGCTACGCTTTCACTATATATCCTAGAACCTCAGAACATGGCGAAGAATATACAGCTAAATCGTTACAATATTGCATGATGTTATCTTTTTAGTATGTCGATAACGCAGAAAACTATTTCAATCGTTGGTATTTCTCTTTGCATAATATATGAATATTTGTTATACAATTTGCTCTGATACATTTGGCACGTTATCCAAATAAATAAATATATTTTTCTGGAATTTCAAACCTAATCATGATACAAACTAAGAGCTTTTTCGAACAGGTATGCATCACCAAAAACTGATGTATGGGTTTCTGGTAGTACTTTAAACACAATCGTTTTATCCGCCAGTAAAGTATTTACTTTACACTCATGATCATATACTCCTGGGGATGTTACTCTTGCTGTCTGAGTTAACAAATTTAGAACGACGTCCGAATCGTGTGAAGCAGATATACACATCTAATAGCGAAAAAAATGAACTGGTAGATTTAACTTAATTTTAACTTATGCATTGACCACACAGCAGTGTCAGTATAGTGAACATTTTTTTACATTCATTTTTTTCAAACCGACTGAAAGTCGGCTTTTCAAATAATGCATTGTTATCAACAAACTATGCATTCACATTTTTACCTACCAATTGCTAACATGGCTAAAGATATATTATGCTAAATCGTTTTAATATTGCTTGATGTTATCTTTTTAGTATGTTGATAACGCAAAAAACTATTTCAATCGTTGGTATTTCTTTGCATAATATATGAATATTTGTCATACAATTTGCTCTGATACAATTGACACTTTGTCCAAAAAATAAATATACTTTTTCTGGAATTTCAAAATCTAGTCATAATGCACTCTAAGAGCTTTCTCGAACAGAAACTGATGTATGGGTTTCTGGTATTACTTTATACACAATCGTTTTATCCACCAGTAAAGTGTTACTTTACAATCATGATCATAGATTCCTGTGGATGTTACTCTTGCTGTCTGAGTTAACACATTTAGAAAGACGTCCGAATCATGTGAAGCAGATATATAGATCTATTAGCAAATAAAGTGAACTGGTAGATTTAACTTAATTTTGCCTTCGCATTGACCGCACAGCAATCAAATGTGTATTCTTCAAATGTTCAGGCTGTCACCCTAAATATAAACACAGGATAACTTCATTAAACATATTATTACGCCAATGCCCCAGCGTTTTTTCGGACGTCACAGGCCTCGATTCTAATCTTCTGAAGTCTCTCGTGACGTCATAAACTGCCCGTTCATGCAGTTTTAGTGTCCAATAAATCGGGTCTTAAACAACTCGTCCTAAAAGACAAGGTTAAATTGGAAGTCGCGGCAAGTGCATATACATTTTAGTGGAGAGTCGGGATGACATTTCATAGGCATATTTCTTTAGGTACGAAGACTTTGTGTGAATATTGTTCTATTTGGTATCCGAGTCAGTGGCAGAGGAGACGTGCCTTAGAGGTTAAAGGGCCGTGCAGTGGCCTATAGACGACAGATTGGCTCAAATGTAATAGTGCAGGGTGTCCCACTTTTTAGGATTTTTTATCTGATCTGACTGCTCATTGAACCAAATTCCCTCTCAGGTTTCCAGATCATAAAAAACAAAACAAAAAACAAAACAAAAAAAAACAAAAAACAAAAAACAACAGCAACAAACAAACAAAACATAGTCTATCATTAGAAATAGAAATGAGCATGTTAGGCAAATTTTGATTTTTTACATACTAGACCCTTGAGTGTCCCATGGGGGCAGAAATTCAAAGTAATGGGGGGGGGGGTGTTCAAACATCAACGGATTGCGCGGAGATAGGGACACCCTATATTCATGATTGTATGAGGGACAGGGTGGTTTGCTCAGAGGATGGGGGTGGTAGACTAGTCCATTGTATGTAGAATCTCGTGTTCTTTATGACCTGTATTGTGTGTGTAGATTAACATTCGCAAATAATTACCTACAACTGATCAAGCAGACATGGTTAAATGTTCCTTATTTTCTTACCATAATGCACTCGTGCTCAGTGCAATATTGCTGTAACACCAGAGGAAACTCAACATGCACACGCACGACGTGCCTAGACCATAATTTAAGGGCAGAGAGGAAATAGACACCTAACCGCATGGACCATGCTTGAAAGCTTCTTAAAAGGGTCTGCAAAACAACGCCATACTTCACATACATGTAATAATAAGCATAGCAGAACAAAACACTAATGCGTTACATCAATAACAAAGCACATGAGTGCACGCCTAGATGAGCAGCATATGGTGTGTACACATAACGCCTGATGAGTCTCTCTGTTGGACCAGGAGCCGGATTTACACTAAGCTGTAATATCCTGTGGTGGCCAATATCCAGAGTGCACGATCCTGCTATGTTGGCGATTATTACGTACCAAACGATCTTTCAGTGGAACACGGTTCTTCTTGCTATACGCAGTTTGTAGGGTACTGTTATTTTTTTATTGTGTTTGTTTCTCTTTTATTTGTGGTTGGGTTAAATACTGTTGTTTGCCACTATGCTATAGATTATTCTTAACCTTGAGTGCACAGGGTCACTTATGTGAAAGTCTTTCTTTTATTTTTATGTTTTTTTTTCAAATTAAGTTAACTTTATTGATAGCTCATATACAATTGTTTACATTGAATTATATAGTTCGCATTTCGCATGTAGTCGCATAGTCAGAAGGGCTCTCTGGAGCATGTGCTGGTGGCTTGCAACACCGGCAAATATGACCTGCACCGTCTTAAGAATGCTAGGAAACAAATATAGAGCGGCTACAAAATGCACGTCAGTTCTCAGGAAATCTTATTCAACTTATTTAACAGAGAAGAGATGTGGTTTCAACATCTAATTCTTTTCAATAGCAAACCATGATAACTGCCCTTTAATGTGACCTTGTTCATTGCTCTTGCTTGGATTAATGTTGATTTTTTGCAGGTGGGCTGAGATAAAACATATAAGTAGATGAATTATTCCATAAGATTATGTCACATGGGATTGCTTTTGGTGCTATGGTGCACCCCCCCCCCCCACCCCAACTCATAGTGGCCAAACAAGTCCAATGGCTGTGTGAAAGGTTCTCATTGTATTCTTAACAATGACATTGCTAGTGAGGTGTCTTACTTATGATGCATATATAGTTAGATAGTTTATTCATATTTCATTGATTTTTGATAAACTACTGTGTCAGTATCATGAACAATTTTTTGATATAGGGTTTCATTTAAGCCGACCAAGAGTCGGCCTCTCAAATACTATTAGGTGAACATAGTCGCAATTTTTGGTCTTAATCTAATTGTCAGGTCGTCTAAAGGCCAATCTATACCGTTAAATCGTTTAAATATTGCTTGTTGTTATCTTTTTTCGTATATCGTTAAAGCAAAAAACTATTTCAATTATTGGTATTTCTCTTCACATAATTATTTATATTTACATACAATTTGCTCTGATACAACTGACACCTTATCGAAATAAACAAATATATTTTCTGGAATTTCAAATGTAGTTACAATGCAAACAAAGAGCTCCCTCGAACAAGTAAGTATCACCAGAAACTGACGTATGGGTTTCTGATATTACTTTTACACAATCGTTTTATCCACTAGTAAAGTATTACTTTACCCTTCATCATATATGATTGAGTTAGTACGAAACTTATTCTCATGTCCACAGTTGGTAGACATTGAATTTGTACATGAAAACGTCACTTTCAGATGCAATGATGTAATGCCCATGAGAAACCTATCACGGCCGGGAATCACACACTCCAATGCACTTCTCATTTACAATATATCTTCAGTTCATCAAAACCTTTAATCTTCTTATCCCCGTGCGACGAGTAGCTCTTGAAATGGAAGAAATCTCTTTATATGGGTGTGAGCGAAAATGGTTTCCGCGTCTTACACCAAATCTGTCATTCTATAATGAGCTCTTCATTTTAATTCTTAGTGAAAATTTGAAGAAAACTCGCATTTAGGTTAGGAGAGACTGTGCTTACAGCGGAGCACTGGCACACGCATCCACATTCTTTCATAAAAAAAGCTCCCCGACGGGTGCATTTGCTTAGAACTCAAGTCAATTTTAGCGGAGGGTTAGATATTACAAGGGGCTGTTAGATGAAACTTGAGTTGAGTAAGTACCGAGTGCCCCCTCCCTTCAACCCACCCGATAAGGTCAGACTGTACATTGAGTCGAGCCCCAGTAGAAAAATCAAAAATGCACTCACACACTATAAAAATGAAGTAGTAGTAATACATAATGGAGGGAAATGAGACCCTCCGTTTCACCAACACAAAACTTCAAGCGACCCCCCCCCCCCCACCTTGGTTGGTAACATTTGATACTTCCATTATTCATTTCGCTTTATTACATGGACGAGTCCCCATCTGTAGATACCTTGTACTGGTGGTTAAGCAGTCAAGAAGCTAAGAAGTCGAAAGGTACATTGAAACCTGCCTTCTATGGGCACACAAGTGTCCTCGCATGTAGGTGTGATCCACACGAACAGGTTCCCCTGCACACGTAGGATAGCTCTTACTACGTGACATTTACTATGACAGTAGCTCCAGGCACGGGCGCACGTTAACGATCAGCACATACACGTAACTTCAAAGAGTTACGCCAGGGTCAGACAGTTCCGAATTTTAAAACCGAATCTGCCGTGGTATTTCATCCATGGCCCCCCATTGTTAATTGAGTTGCACATTGGTTCTTCATGAACCTGTCTTACAGGGTAGACTCATCTTTCTCCTCACGTGTTACTCATATTCTAACGTATAGTAAATTTTGATGGGTGAACACTCGTGTTAGTCAGACAGGGGCATGAGGAGTCTTTAACACATTAGTCCCGCTTGACAATGCATGTGCTATTTTGAGCTATTGCCCTACATATTTCATCACCGATCCATTAGGAGCACTGCAATAAATCTACATGTGCATGACGCTATTAGTTAGTTTTAGGTAGAGATATTCATTATTTATATTTATATCCAAAAAATCGTACACGCTCATATTTAAGTTGTAACATGTTTTCTTCTTTTTTTAGGTGGCTGTGCGTTGACTGATCAGGTAAGGATATGATTT
This sequence comes from Streblospio benedicti, assembly GCA_019095985.1. NCBI lineage: Eukaryota > Metazoa > Annelida > Polychaeta > Spionida > Spionidae > Streblospio > Streblospio benedicti. The sequence goes on along the minus strand of CM032660.1, from coordinate 61,752,273 downwards.
TGTGAGCAAAAGTTAGTTAGAGGTGCGGGATGACATTTGTAGCATTGTCACCATTCAGCTAATTGACCCCTAATTGACCCCGCACCGTGATGGCCCGTACGTCCTACGCTCGCACTTTCCAGAGTTACGTCATTTAGACGTAACTGTTGTTTGTTACGTCATTTTGACGAAGGATTTTGCCCTTACGTCGCGGTTGCTTGGTGATGGGTCAATTTAGCAGGTGTCCTCAGAAACTTACGTCCCCGTTGCTACGTGATGGGACAATTTAACAGGTGTCCCACACCAAAGACGGAATAGCCGTCAGTTTAGCTTGAGAGTTCTTGCGACAACTTAGTAGGAACCAACACTCCCGAATCTCGTAGATTCGGGGCCTTTTCTAGCTATACTCACGTATTTCTAAGGTGACTAAACCTTCGTGCATACGGGTCTTGGGTTTAAGCCACAGTCTGAAGTCGTCGCTACCAGCACCAGTGCAAAATCCCCCCGTGTGGGGCCGTCAATCTGGTCTTGGGAGAGGCCCCTGAACGACCGTAGTGTGGGCCTCAGTCTCTAGGATAACAACACAGCGAGAGGAAGGAGGTGTAAGCGCCTCGACACGTACCAGGAGCCCAGTACACGTCTGGAAAGCTTGCAATTTTGTTTCAATTTTCTGAATCCATGAAATTAATAAGCTATTTTTCAAGAAGAAATTCGTGCTATAGAATTGTTATAATATTTCCACGAAACATCGTGACTAGTTAGAGCAGTGCACACCCATCCCGTAGGTCACACACATCCCGTATGATTTTAAAAAAAATATTTAGCATCCAAATAAGTACCAAATAATATTACTACTTTGAACACAATAGTTTTCCCGGTGCCAAAGTGTAAAAATCCGATTTTTTCGTAAGATCTAATGTAAATAAACATTTTCAAATCGCATATTATCGCCAACTACGGGATGTGTGTGCACTCGTCATTTCATAACAAAATGCAACATAGATCATGCAATTTTAATGAACAATAAAAATTGTGTTTACGTTAGGAAAATACAAATAACAGCTTCCTTTTGACACCTTAAACGCTATTGTTGGTTCATTAAAAGCGGTGCTACGATGGTTTAAACAAAAAAAATACGGGATAAGTGTGAGGTGCTCTGGGTATTTAAAGACACACACTCAAGCAGACAGGTAGAAGGGAAGCAATCAGACAATCTACCAACCACTTATAATCCAGCTAGCCACACAAACTCTCAATACACAGTGCTTTATACACATTACTTGTGTTCCTTTGTTGCGCACACGTGTTTACATCAGCATATGCCACTCATACCATCCCCGACAAACAATAGCAGAGGTGAATCTGCCAGTCCAAAAATCACGTAGCCGCTCCATTTGACACAGAACTTACTTTTCAAAACAGTCGTAAGCCGATTCAAATACACCTACTAGCAGTCCTTATCTCGGACCATATGGCACATACATAAGGAGTAAACCGGCATACAGACGACAACGACTTCAGACGACATTTTCATTGGTCCATTTACTCCACAGTACACAGGCAGAGGTTTATTGAGGCTGCCGTAATTGGACGTGTCTCCCCATCTAGCTCTATTTATGGTGCCCAACTCGAGCCACTCGTTCTAAGCAAATGGTTCTACTTAGCGGAGACCTGGTCTTAAACTGCGCTTGGTGCACTCGTATTTCACACGTGGCATTGGCTGATGGCTAATTTCAAACTTGCGGTTATTTTTGTTATTAGTTGAATTCTGCTCTCATTGTTGCGGCAAGCAAGCTTCTACCATTGTATTGACGTAGTTGAAGACATAACTTCCATTTGACTGCAGTAGAACCTGTCTATTCGGACCATCTATGGAACCAGTGTTAGACGGTCTCAATAGAGAGGTGGTCTCTATACAGAGGACGATTTTGGTAGCGTTATGAACTTTTAAGACAGTAAAAAGTGGTCTTATTATAGAGGTGGTCTCTATATGGAGGTGGTCTTAATTGGAGGTTCTACTGTATATCAAATGACCCTGACTCGACTTGAACTCACGACCCCGAGGTTGTGAGACCAGAATGATACCATCATCCCAAGCAGAGGGCTGCTGTGTATTCAGCTATGTCGATACAGTGGTAGGAGCTTGCTTGCCATTATAACAGTGAGAGTAGAATTGAATTCACAAGCAAACTTGGGGAAAATATGTATACATTTGTTGTTAATCAGATTCCGCTGTTCAGTACGATAGATTCAACATACAGGAGAGTTCAGCGTGTGATAGTGAGACTATGGTTAAGAGTATTCACCGGGATGACTTGCACCTCTTCTGATCCTCATTCAAGTAGTATACACGTATACGATTATCCCACTGACTTTGTGATTTAGAATAAAGAGCATTTTGAACGGATTCGATTCCACTTTAAAGTGCAGTACATACGCCCATCAAACCTATTTATATGTATTATTGGGAAGGTACATTTTTAAACTAACAGCCCTTCTAAAAACTGCATGTATAACCAAGCTCAAAAAGATTCCATTTTTCCTACAAACGCTATAATACAAGTCGGCATTTGGGCGGTACGGCTAAAAGGCAAGAAGCCAGACCAACCTACTTAAAATGACAGCCCCACTTATTGTGACATTCAATTAGTTTCCGATAAATGCTATTTGCATGTATTTCTTTTGTCCACCACGAGTAAATTCTTCACACATACAGCGGACATGGAAGACAGCTCGTCCTGTACTCAAGTGGCCTGTTGAATTATGATGAGGACTGAATCTTGTTAAAGCTTAACGCAGAACAAACGCAAATGGCTGTATACTCTGACACTTTGCATAGTTTTTGCAGTGAGTATATACATTCAAATGGACAACTAATGAGATGTACATGATATTTAAGAACTGTAACTGTCATTGGCTTTATTGTACCCGGTTGTGACCGCCTACGGGGACAACATTTTCCATGCTACACTTATATGTCATCTTCAGTTAGTGCAGTAAAGCGGAGGTGGGTGGCACTGTGGCATTCAGAGAGCCATACAAAACAATGCCATGTCAATGCGTATGGATGTCGTATGGTATTCGGTTTCTGGGTCACACGCCCTTTCTGTGCACATCTGCACAATGTGTACATCCTTGACAGCCACGCGTTTTCAGATACTGACAATGCATGTTACAAGGACGGGTTTATATCAAATTTTAGTCATTTCCATGAATTGCTTTAGGACATCAAAACATCATAGCATTGAAAGAAACATTGCTCGTAAATATGTAACGGCCCCAACTGCACACAAACACCATTTTATAACCAGGCTTTGTGACATCCTTTGTGTATTATTTCCCCACAAGCGTATAGTTGTTAGCTCATGCCAGTTGCCAAGTAGAACTAATTTTACCCTGAAGATGCAGGTGTTAAGAAGTGTGCATATTTTATTTTTGCCGAGTCTTGTGCCTCGCGGAGCCCGTATTAGCAGTGATGTAAGTGGCATTTGTGAGGCCACTTGAAACGTCACCGGCGATGTGTCTCCAAATGTCAGTTCTGTGTAGGAAGGCTGAGGGGGTAACAGGCGCTTGTATGGTGTCTTCGCCAAAACCATTTACGCTGTGTATGTTTAAAGTGCTCCGGATAGCAAATTGCTGTCCTAGTTGACATCGCGTGGTATTAAATGCTGTTTTGTGCGTATGATGCATTTGGTGACATCTGTCATGTTACAAAGAATGAGTCAGTGATAAATGTTCATTTTCAAAAAGTTATGATGAGAGTCAATTTAAAGATGACTAAGATGTAGTATATGAAAAGGAAAACTTGAGAAGAAGGTAATGTAGATTATGGTGAAGAAGGTGAACGTTAAGGAGAATGAGGGACATAATGTGTGCTTCTGTGACTGAGTGGATAGAGAGTTGGACTCGTGAGCAGAAGGTCGTTGGTTCGATTCCCATTCGGGTCTGGTGGTGGGTGTTGAGCAAACTCATCCCTAAAGCAGTTGCGCACCGCTGCGTGGTACCTACATGTTAAACAGGTACAGGCCATTGGGTTGAAAGAGTGAGTGATTGTGTGGGTGATTAGCATTGTGCGCTGAATGCAAGCTGCTGCCGATGCAAGTATATAAGAAATGATAAACTAAAGATCAATAAGTGGGCCATTGACCTGGTGTAAGTTGTAAAGTCGTGAGAGCAAAACTTGGATCACGACTATAAACCACCACATTTACATTTACAGTAGAACCTCTATATCAAGACCACCTTTGGAACCACTGTTAGGTGGTCTCAATAGAGAGGTGGTCTCTGCACAGAGGTTAGCTTCGGTAACTTTATGAAGCCATGGGACCATGAAAAGTGGTCTTATTATAGAGGTGGTCTCAATAGAGAGGTGGTCTTAATTGGATGTTTTACTGTACATTATAAGAGGGTAGAAGAAGAGGAAATGTGGAAGACTATGCTGAAGAAGAAGAAGACTTGACACCAGGAGTTATTAGTGTTCGCTGTGAGGCGTCATTAGTCTCGTCAGCAGCCACTTGAGCGCACTTTGCGCTCGCTAATCTCACTCAGCTTGACGGGCCGAAACGAAACGCACAACTATTCTTTCTGTGCTCATTATTTCCCAGGCAGGACACAGCCAGACCTTTCATCACCCGTCTATCACACTAACTATCATGATGGTTTGGTTTGACAAAGAAACCCTTTTATTTGATCATCTACTGTAATTATAATCGGCTGATGTAAGACAGAGCATTTGGTATGAACGTATTGGCAGACCTGTGGCTAATTTGCAAATAGGTCAATGCATTTATTTGTATAGAGGGATGTGGAGTGTACACGTGAGGGTCTGTATAATTATGTCCATGTATCTGCTCAAATAGCTATCAAATAGTGCTCTCTTTCTGGCAAGTAAAGGAAATGTTTTCATACGCAGGTAGAGTGTCAACAAGTAAAGTACTTATTGACTAGTTCCAACCACGTGCAACTAACTTAACTATCAATTATTGTATAAGTAGTACGTTAGTAGATACAGGCTAATAATTGAGGACCATCGGGTACAAACACGTCTGAAATAAAGGTTGTTTTAGTGTGACCAATATATGCACCTTAGCTCATCTGAAACTAGCTAAATAAATCTAATTTAAAATCAATCATTTGCCCCCAATTGAGTACAACAAAACACAAGGCATGAAGTTTGTATACGTCACTACAGCTGCAACATGTTACTTGTACTTTGAATGTCAATGGGTCCTTGTATAGAGAAAGTTGCAGTAGCACTTTATGTATGTATACGAAAACGCTTATTACCATCCAATCAATTAAGCGTGTAAGGATATGCATACATTACATTAAGGGTTCAAAGTAAGAGCTATACAGATAGCGTAAATATCGTGTTACATAAATAGTCTAGCATTTTCTTTTTTGTTAATGAAAACCCAAGCATACAATCTTAAAACACGTAAATCTACCTACTTTTGACAATAGGAAGTCCATTCTGATTAAGATTTAAAAAGTATCTGCTATCATAACATCAAAAGACACTCGTGATCATGGCATTACATTACACCCATTTTACTGTTTTGTGGCCAGCAGCTTTGCTCTTAGAAGACAAAACTTGGGGAAAAAAATATATACAAAAAATATATACAGTTATTCATACAAGCATTATGAAATTCATGAACAATTGCGTTTGGCATAATGGTGATAATGGTGGTTCCGTGTGCCAGTTCAAAAGAAAGCACCTACATTTCAACACAGCAGCTACAAAATGCACATTGGTTCTCATAAAATCTTACCCATTTTGTTTAACAGAGAATAGATGTTGTTACAACATCTAATTCTTTTCCATAGTAAACCACCCGTGTATGATAACTGCCCTTTAATGCGACCTTGTCCATTGCTCTTGCTTGGATTAGTGTTGATTTTTCGAGGGTGACCTATGGTAAAACATATAAGAAGATGATTCATTCCATAAGATTATGTCACATGACCTTGGGTGGGATTGCTTTTGGTGTTATTGTGTTTTCCCCAACTCATGATGGCCAAACAAGACCAATGGCTGTGTTATAGGTACTCATTTTATTCTTAACAATGACATTGCTAGTGAGGTGTCTTTCTTTCATTGTATTATGCAAGCCATACACTATTTGGTGCACTTGTAAACATTTATGGAGTAAGTTGGTATCGGATATGGATTAATGTGCACATCGTGGTGATGTATGATTTAGACAACGTCGCCGAGAGTAGAGTAAATTATGCAGACTTTTATTGGTCAATCAGAAAATTGGTCCACAAAAGATGTTGCGGCAGAAATAATTTCATGGGCTGGGAATTATTCGTTTTCAAATGTTTTGGCACACACATTACGTCTGCTGGTATACATGAAATCAACTCTTAATCATTTATTATATTTCATTAATTACTGTAGTTCTACGGTGTCTGTATGATGAACACATTTTTTACTTTGACTTTAGTTCAAGCCGACTGAAAGCCGGCTGGCTCAAATATTCAAGATTCAAGAAACGTTCTTACATCAAAAGGTGGCTGTAGCAGAGCTCATAGCTAACTTATAAAGCTAAATCGTTTCAATATTGCTTGATGTTATCTTGTTTAGTATATCGTTAAAGCAAAAAGCTATGTTAATTGTTGATATTTCTCTTAACATAATTATGAATATATGCATACAATTTGCTCTGATACAATTGACACTTTATCAAAAAAACAAATATATTTTTCTGGAATTTCAAACCTAGTCATAATGCACCTAGTCATAATGCAAACGAAGCGTTTGATCGAATAAGTAAGTATTTTTATACACAATTGTTTATCCACTATTAAAAGGAGAAGGAGAAGGAGAAAAATAAGGAGAAAAAGACCATTGTGGTGATTTGGTTTGAAAAAGAAACCATTTTATTTAACTACTGTAATTATAGTCGGCTGATGTAAGATTTGGCACTTGCCACAAAAGTAGTGACAGACCTGTGGCTAATTTGCAAATAGTTCAATGCATTTTGTATTGATACGAATTGTAAACGTTTTTATATGAGGGTCTGTACATGTCCACGTATCTGCTCAAATAGTGCCCTTTTTGGGGCAAGTAAAGGAAATACTGTCATACACAGTTAGTGTCAACAAGTAAAGCACGTATTGACTAGTTCCAACAAAGTGCAACTAACTTACCTAATAATTGGTGTATTCAGTAGTATGCTAGTAGATACAGGCTAATAATTGAGGTCCATTGGGGACAAACACGTTTGAAATAAAGGTTGTTTTAGAGTGGCCAATATACCTCAGCTCATCTGAAACTAGCCAAATCTATTTTTTTAATGTTTGTATGCATATATGCGTATTACCATCCAATCAATTAAGCATGTAAGGATACGCATACATTACATTAAGGGTTAAAAGTAAAAGCTATACATATAACATAAATAACATGTTACATGTACATAAATAAGCTACCACTTTCTTTTTGATAATTAAAAGACAAGCATACAATCACAAAACACGTAAATCGGCTTTTGAAAATAGGAAGTCCATTCTGATCAAAATTAACGTATATGAAACGAAAGTCAGTGTTGCATGTAAAGGTAATTTGGAAGATTGTGGAATCGAACTCACGTCCTCCCGTCTATGATGCAGACCGGTCTTATATGTCATAGGCGGGTGCGCTACCATTACGCTAATCCCCCAGGATGAAGTACACACACTTCGACTTTGCCTATATGCTGCATTGCGCAATCACACTGTCTGACACCTGACGCTATATTTAGCTTCACCAGCCGCGCCAGCCTTGATACGATATACACCCACTGACTTCGTTTGTTGGGCGTGTTGTGATCAATGCAGGATGCATTTTGTCGCTGAACCACTTTCTTTACAGACTCCCCCAACTCCCTTCTCTACAACCAGCCCACAAGGCCGGTGACAATCTCACTTTCACAACAGTCCCTTAGCTACGATCGGGTACCGTATTCAAGCTATCCCCAAGGGAATCCGGCACTACCCAGAGTCGCCATCACCTCGCTACTGGCTGCTTGGAGAGTGAGCTAGGGAGTTTCTATACTATGTCAGTGTTTCAGGGACACAGGGTCGTTAGATCCTTGATTCTCCCGGTACACTCAGCACGGCGAGATCCCGGCGCCACGGTGCTGTACAACTTTCAGCTACCGCGCATACCTGCCTGGCGAAACCACGTCCCATAGCCAACCTACATTGACAGGGGGACCCGTAAGAATCCTCAGATCTAACTTTCCCATCACCAGATCACACATACCCAACTAACTGAGTTCGAAATTCCCGGGGGGTAGCCCCCTCCCCCAGTGTCTTGCACACAGGGCCAGCCCCACTGGACTAATGGACAATTTCACAGGGCAACTACCCGGTGGCTTCACCTGAAGCACCCGGGTCCTTGTCTTCCACCAATTGAAACGAAAGTCAGTGTTGCATGTAAAGGTAATTTGGAAGATCGTGGAATAGAACTCACGTCCTCCCGTCTATGATGCAGACCATCATAGACCGGTCTTATATGTCATAGGCGGGTGCGCTACCATTACGCTAATCCCCCAGGACGAAGTACACACACTTCGACTTTGCGTATATGCTGCGTTGCGCAATCACACTGTCTGACACCTGACGCTATATTTAGCTTCACCAGCCGCGCCAGCCTTGATACGATATACACCCACTGACTTCGTTTGTTGGGCGTGTTGTGATCAATGCAGGATGCATTTTCTCGCTGAACCACTTTCTTTACATATACATTTCCACAGAGCAACTACAGAATGCATGTCATTTCTCATAAAATCTTATGCATATTATTTGAGTTCTTATTTAACAGAGAATAGATGTGGTTTCAACATATAATTCTTTTCAATAGCAAATAACAATAGCAATAATTGTCCTTTTAATGTGACCTTGTTCATTGCTCTTGCTTGGATAAGTGTTGGCCTAGAGTAAAACATATAAGTAGATGATTCATTCCATAAGATTATGTCACATGAGCTTGGATGGGATTGCTTTTGGTGTTATTGTGTTTCCCCCGATTCATGATAGCCAAACAAGACCAATGGCTGTATTGAAAGTTCTCATTGTATTCTTATCAATGGCAATGCTAGTGAGGTGTCTTTCTTTTATTGTATGAAACAAGCCATACACTATTTGGTGCACTTGTAAACATTTATGGAGTAAGTTGCTATCGGATATGGATCAATGTGCACATCGTCGTGAGAGTCTAAATCATACAGACCTTTATTGATCAAACAGAATTTCGTCTGAGGAAAGATGTCGCAGCAGAAATAATAAAGCACGGGCTGGGAATTAATCGTTTTCAAATGTTTTGGCACACGCATCACGTCTGCTGGTCTACATGAAGTCCATTCTTTATTATGATTGGTCGCTTACCATGTAAACAAATATTTATTCAAAAGCAGGCGTTGCAATCACAACTGAAAAAGTACAACATTCATTGATATGAAACAGAAGAGAATGATGTGATGCTGTTACACTAATAGGGCCATTACCATATCATGTCATGCCATGCACATCAGGCAGAACAGATCTCATTTCACGGCAGCAAATATATATGGTGCTATGATACCTCATTTTTGCTGCCTGCTGGTCTGAGACTTGGAAGGAGGAGATCTGATAGCGAAATGGCTGCTGCGGAAAGATCAATTATCTGATAGTACATAACGACCTCATGTGGAAACATGCAGATCTCTGTGCAGGATGCTATATATCACCGATTGCTGAATTACCTGACCAGACATACTTAACTCGTCCACTTCAAACCAAATCTGCGAATGGAAAGAAAAAACTATAGGATTATAAAATTCATTGTAAATGCACACAGCCTATACTGGCCGAAACTTGTCAACCCAATTCTCTGTGGTTTTCCTACTTGACGACCCTATAATGCACAGGACTATCAGTTACACACATGTGTGAGACAGGAACAAGGCCAAGGACACCACCATTGACCTACTCGGTGTTAGCAAAAGCGTCTTAGACTTCAATGTATAAAAATGAAAAAATAGGTTTACATTTTAGACAATGGTAAATACCCACCGCTTTCAAGAACTCCTGGTGACTATACCCACGAGTGGACACTTATTATAACTTCTGCTATTGAATAGATTGTATTTTCTATCACCACACCTCGCTTCAACCCCATGCTACATGCGAAGTAAATGCAGTACGCCGAATGATGTCCGTCCTGTTTCTATTGTCCGCACATTCAATCACGTGAATTACAAATGAATCAACGTTAGGGGATTTCACAGCGCATTGCACAGATCACCAGTCAACTGACCACCCCGAGGCATACGGGAGAATAGGATTAGTTGGGACAGACCTAGGGTGCTGTGGAGACAGAGATGCTATTATCTGATAGCTGGTGGTATCGCTATCAGTGCCCGGTTTGTCATTGATTGTCTCGATCCAGACCACTCAGATCAGGATCATAGGTCTTTGTATTGTGTTTGTTTTCACATGGAGCTTATACATTATACACAACTGTATTGTCCGTTTAGTATATTTATATAAACATGGTATGGTGACGGATTTAGAAACTAAGCAATCTCCATAAAATACCAGCAATTGATACGTGTGATATTCAATGGCAGATCCAGGTTTTTAGATAAGGGGGGGGGGCGCACTTCTGGGATTTCATGGGTTTCGTACGCTCGATCGATGGCGGATGTGTAAAAAAAACCCATGAAAACGAAGTATTTTGGCGGGGAAAAGGGGACGCGCGCCTCCTGCTCCCCCTCCCCTGGATCTGCCTATGATATTTGGTTAAGTTTTCAGCCTATTTCATCGTAAAGTTAGATGAATGCATTTTGTGGAATGCACACTTTCATTGGCAACTTTCCAATGCTGGACACATATGATTGTCACTACATAGAGATACGAGCATTGTACGAAGTGTGAGCATTCTATTCATACAACAGTATTGAATCTTTTGGAGAACATGCTAAATATAACAATTTATCCTGTGTAACGTAAAGTATACCATAGGCAGATCTATGGGGCATAGGGGGCCTCTAACCCCCCCTCCCTTTGACCCCTAAAATGTCATTAACATTGTGTGTTTGGGATGTCAAGGAGCTTTAACGCGTACAAAACCTAGTGGATGTGCCCCCTTTTTTGTAATAACTTGATCTGCTGGTGGGTACAATTCAATTAAAACATTTTAGAATGAATTTATGTGTAGTGTTTTCAAGCTCGTAAGGTTCCTTTCAAAATCGAATACGTCAGGCTCCTTTAAAAAATCAAATGAAACATCAAGTACACGCTTTATCAGTTTATGGACAGAGTGTAAGAATCACTGGACATTTAACAAAGTCAGGCCTCAGGACCAGTGCCACGAATTTTGATACTGGTCAAATTTACAGTTCATGGAAATGTCAATATTGATATTATAATTTCAATATATCCCTTTTGTTAACTGTCTCGCTAATGAATTGTTATATCTGCCAATGATGATGTTCATTGTGAATTCTCGGGTGGTATTCAAGGGTACATGTAAGTCGTGGAAGGCCATTTTGTTTGTTTCTCACTGGGCCATCATAGGCTGAAGGCCTTTCAGGTATTCAGGCCTCCTGCGTGCTGCACTGTTTGTAGCACATCATCCTTCGGCCCTTGTAAACGATTCTCTCAAAGTCACAAGCTTCAATTACACCACGCAAAGCATGAAAGAAATCGAAACAAAAAAATGAAACCAAGCACTGTGTATCAAACGCTCAACAGAAATTCAAAACGGCAAACTCCTCTCAAAATTGTAGTTAATATAGAGTTTAAAAAAGATAAATTTGAATAAACTAAATGCGGTCTCATACTAAATATAAAAATATGAAAACTTTTTCTTTGTATGAAGCTTACCATGCAACATGTAACTAAACGCTCTAAAGTTTTAAAAAGTTCTCATTCCTCTTGATACTAGTTTCAAGTCAACGGGCTCCTTTTCAATCGCAATTGCTTGCGGAGAGTCGGCATCTACCGTAAGTGGCCGTGTGGCTGTGGCATTATGCTACAGTCAGACGACCACTTACGGTAGATACGGATGCTTGCGGATAACAATTACGTAAGCATCCTCAAGAATACGTATCCTCCGTAATCATACGTACATGTATCTATCCGAAACTCAACACGCAGGAAACGCAGACCTACGCAGATCATCCAGGAAAAGTTTGAAAATTTTGCTACGGATCACCCATGCGTAAACTGTGTGCAAAATACGTAACTCTTACTTAAGATATACATAAACCCGTCTGTAAGATACGTATACTCATATGCGAGGATACTCATATGCGAGGATCCGTATCATATGTAAGCATACGTATCTATCCGTAACACAATTAGCAGGATAGGCAGTCTTACGATGACCCATCTCCTATGTTGAGTTAATGTTCACAGCTGGGATCTTGGGTCTCTTTGCTGCGTATTTTCATAATATTTACATATTTTCATTATGTAAGCACCCGCCGGCCCGTATCATGCCATGTGACGGTAGCATAAATGAACAAACCAGCAAACAAAAATCCCCACAGATTTAGAGAATGGTCCCGTCCCATCTGGCGGCCCGGGGTCTGTGTGTTCACGGGATGCCGAGCTCGCGTGCTACAGGCAGAGTTGGCTCTTTGAAAGGTGAGCTTGATGGCCCCAGCCCAAAACAGCGGGGGAACGGACCACTGCCATTGGCTGGAAATGCCGCAAATCACGACGATTTGAACAACTTTGTGATTTAATATTTAGCGTACGTTTGTAAATTCCATCAAAATGTTGACATGAATTAATTTTTTGATTAATTTTAATTAATCAAAATTATATAATGAATGTGTAGGGTTGGTTTTTATGATGGTCGCGTGTGTAAGTTTGGGTGTAAGTAGGTACTCGTATGTTCTTATGGGTGTTATAGTGGGGTTAAAACTTACTTCCAGGAAGATTGGTAGGTTGTTGTTGTGTGTGTTTTCATTTGTAAAGCACACTACTGTGACGTTGAATGGTGAACATTGTCAGTGATGCTAGTAGATAATGTATCATCCTGACAGAAGCATAATGTCTCACTGTTGGATATCCACACCCATTATATTTCTCATCTCATATGATTAATGACAAAGACAACAATTTCTCCCATTAATTAGGGCCCAATAATTGCAGATGAACCCTCCATATGTATGTCTGCCGACCCACAGAGTAGTCGTCTTTCATGTGACTTCTCACCCTGCACATTTGCATAGCTAATATATATATATATACATGTTTGCTAGCTTTAATATTTGAGCTGCAGCAGGTCCTCTCATACTTATTTAATATATATTAAAACAATGACAATCACAATTCTTTCTACCTGCTTTACGATCCAAAGAGTCATTTTCTGCACTACACTGTACATATTAACTGTATTTCCATAATATGTAATCAAAGGTAATTCATTATTATAAATTCTCCATATATATGTCAAATAGTTTGTAAATAATTTGGTTTCTGAAGAGGACATTTTATTGTCGAAACTTGTAACACTTTAGAATTTTAGGTATTTTGAAAAACATTTAGGACTCTTTGGATAGTAAAGCGGGCAGAAAGAATTGTGATTGTCATTGTTTTGTGCTGATAACGAAACATATTAATCATAAGTATGATGAATATTAGGATCTATTCTAAATACATTAGCCAATATAAGGTATTGTATATTGTATTATGTATTATACATCAGTAATTTTTACTCGTATACTGAGAACTGAAGGCCAAATAAAAAGGTTTGTGTTTTTTTTTAAAAAATAGGTATAATATATATACACTATAAACATTGGCAGACGATAACTGGTGCTGGCCCCATGTGGCAGCCCGGGGCTGTTTGTTTACGTGAGGACGCCGTGGCGTGCGTGAGGCGGATTCACGCATGCGCATTTGACGGCGGCTTTGAAACCCGATGGTCTCACGTATTCAAAACACGGCATGCCGTGTTCAGTTTCATAGAGTGGCATTGTAGGTGCACATGTGGGGTATGTATGGAAACGATAGGTAAAAGACTTGGCCGAATAAGTGAGGTGTTCCCTTTTGACAGGTTGAAATTTCAAATGTGATAGGCGAGGTGTTCTCTGTGCAGAGTACATGTGCAAATATATGTCAACGTGGACTGCAGGGTTCACTGATGGAATCCTTGTTCACCATACAATACGGCATGCCGTGTTCAGTTTCATAGAGTGGCATTGTAGGTACACGTGGGCTATGTATGGACACGATAGGTAAAAGAGTTGGCCGAATAAGTGAGGTGTTCCCTTTTGACAGGTTGAAATTTCAAATATGATATGCGAGGTGTTCTCTGTGCAGAGTACAATAGATATGTCAAAGTGGACTGCAGGGTTCACTGATGGAATCCTTGTTTGCACATTCGTATTGTATGGCGTCATCATATTTACACTCTGAATGTACACTGTTGGCTTTGTACCTATTTGAGGCTGCACTGCTACGTGCAAATGAATGCATATGCAATGACACACTTTTTTGTAGTTACACAGCTCCTAAAAATGCATGTAAAACAAAACGTCTACATCAATATCGCCAAAGAATGCAATTTGGCACAGTTGGGGAAGGAATAGAATCCATAGCATTCTACAGATCCAATCACGTATGTCTGCCGAGGGGGCTGTGTATCCGACAGATCCTGTCATGATTGTATTGTATATGCTATTGTATCGCCGTCCAGCTTTCTATGTGGAAAAAAATGCCATTGTTGAATTATTCAGTTTGCTACCAAACATTGTCAATTTATGGAAAACTGGCAATGACGTGTGTGGGATACTGGAAAGCACATTGGGAATTAAAGTGCGTTTAGATTGCTGGTGGGTCCTAGGGCGTATGAATCAAATGATAGATAAGCTACACATATTTGGGATGGTCTACTACCTCTAATACCTATATTTGCATCGCTTCAGCTTGAAGTGAAAGCATTGAGCTTGTTTCGTCTATAGGCCAACAGTGTTTCGTATAGACTGGTCCATGAGATATGGAAAATATCATCGTCATATCTCACGACTATATACGCAGTTGGTATGAACAAGGACTTTTAAGGCAGTGTGAGTGATCAAGCCGTGAAAACCGACGATGGGAAATTATGGGTTCCCAGGCACTTAATAACTTGAAATTGGTGTATAAACCTAGACCATTGAGTAAAAAATATGATAATTCTTCATATTTGAGCTATTTTCAAGTTCAGCCATCTTCATTTCACGATTCATATATATGGCCACCAAAATAGTGCGCAGTCCTATGTAAAATATCAAATGTTATTTACGATTACATAGGAAGCTTCTCTATTGACAAACATATGTGTGAAATAATTTATTTTGAAAATTAATGTAATGAATAATTAAATTATTGTAATTACTGATGCTTAGCCTATAAGGTTTAAGACAAATTAAAACATGCGCAACACCCCCCAAAAAAAAAAAAAAAAAAATCACGGTACATGAATATGCACACATATAGGTATGTATTACAATGAGACACAAATCCATTCCAATGGGAGTTTATAGATTGTAACCTTTGATATCATTTTGCCTGTGAATCAAAGCAAAGCCAAAAACTGAAAAATGTTGTTAAAAAAACAATGTAACTTGATGATGAGCAATGTATTCAATTTTTGATATACTAAAGAAGATAACATCATGAATAAGTTTTATATGATTGGCATGTTCTACTAGAAGTCTTTAGATATATTTTTATAGAAAATAATATTGCTGTACGTGAAAACGTTAGTATACCATCGGCTTAAATCAAAGTCAAATTAAATAAAGTTCATCATAGACTACAGATATAGATAATATGTATATATATATATATAAATATACAAACAACCACGGATCATAAAACAGATCTCAAACTTTTTTACAACGTCACTTTTAAAAACTTCTAAATTAGTTATCTAGTAAAGTAACTAGTGAAAATTACCAGTGTCCATTTTGCCAAGTATTAAAGTGTGCCTTTCAGAGAGCCAATCTGCATGGTCGGCAGTCTTGAGTTCATGTCCGCATCTTGGATCTTAATTCTCTCTGCTGCGTATTTTCATAATATTGCGCATTTTCATTATACAAACATCTGCAGGTCCGTATCATGGCATATGGTACACATACAAAATGTAGTTTATAAATTAAAGCGAAACAACCGCCGCACGGATCATAAAACAAAAAGTACAGTTAGGGCACATACGCACGGGCTCCGTTCATCACAAGGAGTGGTTTTTGAGGTGGCCGTAAAAAACTTGCATAAAACGTGCGTGTCCCCGCACCACTGTGATTACAAAAAAAAGTGTCCACGTTTGCCACAGACAACGCATGTGTCTTTCAAAGCGGGTAAATCTGCATGGTCGTAAGGTCTCCGCAGTCTTGACGTTCATGTCACATCTGGGATCAAATTCTATCTGCTGCCTTGATTTTCATACGCAATATTGCGCATTTTCATTATACACCTTTGCAATGTCCCCCTGTATCATGGCATATGGTACACATACAAATGTAGTGATTTCAATCAACAGAATTTACGGATTCTGCAAAGGGCTGTAGCATTAGCGAGTTTCGTCAGTTCGTTGCATTTTACGTTACCATTTCCATTGAGAAGGTAGTTATAGAACACTCCATAAACAATTGATAGATGATGCCTTGCTGTGGCACGATGCTCCTATACATATTCGTTTCTTTATAACCTCATTGAACCAACCGAGCAAATGAACAAAAAATAATGAGTGGCGTGCCAGAGACTTTGTCCACCAGGTGGAGTGTGGGCGTTGTTTCCGTGCTTGTTCACATGGGTTTGAATACCTGTCATGAGACGGAAACGTTTACATGCAACATGCTACAACAGCCACCTGGGCCACTTCACAACAAACAACATACTTTCATAGGCAGATCCAAGGGGGGGGGGGGGGGGGACGCACGGGACCCCCCCCCCCTTCCCCACCAATTTACTTCATTTGCATAGGTTTTTTTACACGTCCGCCATCGATTGAGCGTATGTAACCCATGAAATCCCTCAAGTGCGCCCACCCCCCCCATTTTAAAAACAACTGGATCTGCCATTGACTTACTTTCTTATTTAAGAACCAAAATTCCAGAAAACTAGAATCTGCATATTACTGTTCCAATGATAACATATCAACATCATTATGTAAACATGCAATCGACTGTTGATAATTAAAAATTCACGTACTAAGGGGATGGGTAATAACTAATATGCATTGCTTAACCTCTGTTAATAGAATGTGCCACCCTTTTTTTCAACCTTCACACTATTAAGCTATTCAACAGTAAGAAAACAATCGGCATGAACTCACAGAAATTGCTTCCGCCTGTGAGTAAATCCGAACAAAACCCATATAGATTTGTGTCCTGGAGAAGCCACAATGGGTGTCCGGGTGAGAGGCGGGTCGTGAGAAAGCCACAGTGGCAGAGCCCCAGTGTTTGCACAACCTGCTATGGATCCCCCTCCTGTGTCTTTAGCATGTGTACACGGGTGCGACTGTTTGTGTACGCAACTATTGGTGTAATACAGTTATTGGTGTACACACACAGGTGTAACATCAGCAAACACCCTTAAAAGCGAGTGTGGATATACGCGCATTTGCCCAATACAAGACGGACATCCGGTATTAACATTGATTTCAGTTACAATTCTCCAGGTCATGGAATACAAAAAGGAAACATCATTCAATTGGCATGGTGTGGCCTTTGTTACACGTCTAACATCAACACGTCCTTGTAAATTGGTAGCCAAAGATGTTAAGCGCAAAACCAGACAGTTTTAAGCATATGTAAATACAGCATGTTCTCAACAATAATGGGTAGCAGGCGAACAAGTCCTGTTACAACTGCTGGATTGCATCTCTGCATATTTGTCCAGACATTGAGGTAGGGGCTGAGGTGGCAAGACCAATTTGCTCCAGTCTCACATCTCCATTTTAGGGCCCATTCAACACGTTTGATATCAAGTCACCCAAACGACATCCATATCAGTGGATTCAACAGCAGCTAGCACAAAACACCAGATCATTATTTTTAAAAAAAGTGTGTCAAGTTTTAACATCTATCCACATCCAATGATCCCAATCCCGGATTGGCCGCCACCTAGTATTTGCCGACATTATGGATCGCCCACTCCACTTGGCGTGTGTCCACACCCTCTACTTCCGCCCGGTGTTTACCAGTCTCAACAGGTTCTCTGCAGGTGACTAAACGCTGCAGGTCTCGCCTCCTCTTAACTGAGGCAACTATCGTGTCCACTAAATGTGTGTGTGTGTTTAGAAAGTAGACCAGAGAGCTGTGGTGGTCAGGTTTCTGTTTGTCGTTTGCTATCTTTAATATTTCAGCTGCTGTGTTTTGATGTATAGTAAATAAGTATGTTTGTTGTTTGGTGACGATTTACTAGTGGTCTCTAAAAGCTCATATCACCCAGCACAATATCAAAATTACTAAGTAGGTCATCAATATAACATGGATGAAAAAACCCAAAAAACATTTAAGATACTCATGGGAAACGATAGATGTACCATATTCGCACGCATGCCAATATCATTTATATGGCGGGTTACCAATGAGCCTTTGGGCTGGCATAGAGCTGGATATTACTGTAATGCATGTATTGACCCACCACTCGACTTACCCACCAATGCATGCACCGTCTGGTTTTTTGACATATGTATCATAGGCATATCTATAAAGGAGGGGGTGCAGGGGCAACGCCCCCCCCCCTTCCCACCAAAATACTTCATTTTCATAGGGTTTTTACACGTCCGCCATCGATTGCCCCCCCTTTTTTTCTAAAAACCTGGATCTGCCATTATATACAGACGTGGGTGTGTGCGCTCTCCTGTACACCATGGGCTTACTTTACGAGCACGTCTGACGGTGTTGCCCATGACCCCATATTTGGAACTATGGTCACAAATCTCCGGTGTCTTCTTCAAAATCAACTGTATAAAATAATTAGTTTGCCACTCCGTGGTCACATTTGGCAACTTAACCCCAAACCAGGTTGCACACTGCTCCGTGGCACCTACACGTTAAATAGGTACAGGTTAGGCGAATGAACGCTAATGTGAGTGATTAGCACGTCTGCGCTACGATAACGATGTGCGGTAAGCTCCCCGGGGAGTTGAGAAGGATATAGTGTGCCAAGGATGCCAATGACCTGGTGTAAATATGTAAAGTCGCTAGAGCACGATAACAGTACAGTGAATTGCAACTATAAATAACCACATTTACATTTTTCTCTTTTTTTTATTTGATATACATTTATACATTTGAAACGTTCATTTAAACAACAAGACTTTGAAATTAGCGTACATTCCCAACAAAGTAAGGTCCAAATCTTTGACTGAACTATTGCACTTGAGGAGACTCAAGCAGATGGATATTCAACATATAACAATCAATACATTCAGCTTTTTCTCACCCCAGTCTCCTATATATTAGCACTAGGTCAATAGCCTGATGCATCGTTTCTCATTGGAATGCGTGGACAGTCTGAAGTCATAGATTTCCCATTAAGGTTCAATACGATTGCGCTTGAAATCACGGAGACAGCTGACGCTCTGGGTGACCATGAATTTTATTAATGAATTTTATTTATATTCTGTTTACATAATCAAATGAAGAAACTGGTATAGAAACTGGTCGGTACAAAAAGGTACCTTTTAGAATTGCGAACATGTAGGCCCTATTTTATGTGATGCAAACAAGATTGAAGATGAGTTGCATTTTGGCATTGAATGTAGGTTTTATGATCATCTCCGCTATCCAATGCTGAATAGGTTTAGTGTAAAATATACTGTCCTTCAACGTATTCATCGTGTTGGTAATGTACATATACAGTCATTTCTTAATAATCACAACATATTAAACTTACTACAAAAAACCATTGACTGTTTCGTCAGCTGCTGCTGACATCTTCAAAAATGATCGACTGAGCATGACAGGCGGTCAATCATATCGGCCGCCGCCGCTGCCGAGAAGTGGGTCATACACTCACGAGAGCTGGTGGGCCCCCTCGTCCCGGTTCATGACCTGCCTGTTGGTGCGGATGTGCACCACCTCCTTAATTGTTCTCGTCTTCCAATCGCTCTCTCTGTCAATCATTCAAGCACTATCCCAAACTATGTCACGGTTGTGTTGGTTGACATGGTCCGGTTGTGATTGCTAAGACATGACTGTATTTTGTTTATATGTATATGTAAAATATAATGGTTTTAATCAATTACCACCTTTAGCAAAGTATCAAAGTATTGTACCATAATGGCAGACGTGTATGATACGTAACTTGACGCCAATGCTGTAGACAAATTGTTTAAAAGGCGACAAACTTATTGCTAAATGCTGGAATACAATGATATAATATATTGACTATTACATAATAATGATACTATATGTAAAGTGTCTTATAAACCCTAGTGGTTGGGTGTTTTAACATTCAGTTGTTATTATAGGAATGTTTTATATGATTTTTAACACATGGCACTATAATAAAATAAATAAAATAAAATAAATCTATCTACTAGCGTAGTGATCGTCTTCTGAGCAGGCAAGATATCACATTCACGCATACACGCACACACTGGCACACACGCACGCACGCACGCACTCACGCATAGTAAAGATAGCGTGTTTTAGGTTTTTGTTCTTTTCCGTTACTACACCTTCATCTTATGTTTTCGTCTCTGGTCTGATAATTATCACCAGTGGCTGTCTTATTACTGGCTTCCAGGCCATGCACGGGTATTGATTTCTCTCCAATGTAGATCTATCTAAGCATTCATGAATTGGGGGCATTAGTGAAATGGTGGAATACCTTTTTTATCAGGAGACGGCTCATGTCCCATGCTGTCACGCAGAATCATGCATTGTTCATTGTTTCTAAATCAAAATTGTTTAAACATCCCCACGTACGCACAATGTCTAGAATAGAGTCGACTGTTCACACAAACATCTGACGATGACTGTAATGGTAGAACATATACATCTATCAACATGACAGGAACAAAACATGGCTGGCTAGAGTGTTTTATATGAACAAATACTCCATTAGTCGTAATCACACGAAGACAATGATGCTGAGACGTATCAAATTGTCGTTGCCATGACTCAAGTTCTCCGGTCCTTGTATGGACTCTCTACCTTTCTAGTCTTGTTACTTGGGTGCTAGTCGTGTTCTTAAACTTGCCAATATGGCGCTGTGGATCCACGACTTTGCCAAGACAAAAACGTTCACTGCTAAGGTTTTTATGAGGCTTGTGTGTGCAAGACATTTTTAATCAATGAATCAATAATAGACGGGACCATATCAGGACCAGGGACCATGTCTGGATCATGTGGAGAGTTAGTCTTAACCTAGTCGTGTTGGTCTTGACCGTATCGGGACTTGTCTATCTTCGCTTCTATCTCACGACCGACCGTTACCACATCTTGACCACACTCTACGAGGAATGGGAAAAAGTGTTGTATGTGGCAAAGATTATAGCATATTTCGCGTGACCTTGCCTTAAACATCTACGAGTTTTCAATGGTGCGCCTTTTCACGATAAGGTCCAGATATGTAATAAGTGGGGGTATCCGCACTAACTCTAAATAGATGATAGGAGGCAACTTAACATTATATCAATGTTTATAAGTATACCTGTGGATCGAGGGTAAGTGACTGCACACTACTCACACGAATCAGCAAATACTCCACGCAAATGTGATTATTCTTTACACTGTAATTTATTCATAGTTATCATCACCAAGGTCACATGCACATACACTTGTAGAACCTCTAATTAAGACCACCTCTCTATTGAGACCACCTCTGTAATAGGACCACTTTTCACGGTCCCATACCTTCATAAAGCGATCAAAATAAACCTCCTTATAAAGACCACCTCTCTATTGAGACCACCTAACACTGGTCCCAAAGATGGTCTTTCTTAACAGAGAGGTTCTATTGTATATATCAGACGGATCAGCCCGCAATACCCCGTGAACAGCAACAATTTTGTATGGAAAAAGGCAGCGTGACCAGACGTGATTATAGCCGTACAATATTGATGGTCTAGTTAAGTGTCCCTTATTACGGAAAAGCCTATGAGTTTTCCCAGTTGGGTGTCCTCATATTGCTGTGTTATGACGTTGGTGAACCAAAAATAGCCACACTTGTGTGGTCACACTGGGCCTTGAAGATGTGTGGGTGTCGGGGCAGGGGTCGGGCAATCGAGACACCGTGTCCTTATAAGCTGTGTTTGCAATAATGGGCTAATGGGACACATCTAGAGTGTTATAGTGGGTGAAAAAAGGGCGCTCACCTGGATTTTCCCCAGGCTCATGCAATTTTCATTTTAACTGGGCATGCGCGGAGCTACATGTACAATATGTCAGAGCGGTTATGTGCTGTTTTTTTCTGTACTCATCATGGAATAATCGTACACAGAAAGGTCAGTTTTGCAAGTATGTGTTCAAGGCACGCAAAAGTATAAATGCTTATCATTTGGAGCCCATCAAATCTACACTGTGTTTGTATTTCATCAATGTTATGAGTCTATGATATTAACCAGGCCCGTAGCCAAAGCGTAAAAGTCGAGGAGCCGAAATGTGTTTATTTCAGGTCAGCATCATTGTTGACGCTCTGCGTCATCGTGAAATATGAAGCAAGATTGTGTGTTTTTTGTACAAAATAAATACTTAACACATTTTCAAACAAATAAAAGGATGGCTCTGAACAGTATTTTTTTCACGAAACAAATTTGTGTGCCACCATGATATTCCATTAAAAATGTTCATATTTTCATGTATAAATAGTACACGTGTGCGTTTCCTAAGCAATGTGTTTGAGACCGTTATGTATAGAATCTAGATTTGTAGTATTAGGTATTGGTGCACTAGAAATAGCCTGAAATTGTGTTTTATGTACAACATATTGATGAAATTACAATTGTTGATATTCAAATTCCAGCCTATCAACTGTTTATACGGTATTTTCTATTCGAATCGGTATGCTTAAAAAGGATTTGTGAACAATATTATATTATAAATATTACTCGACATATGTGCAACGTTATCGTTTAGTAAGTTAGTGTTTTAAATCTGACATTTTTGTGTGATAGGCTTGCATTGCACTTGAGCGAGTCACAATATTAACCAATGTAGAATATGAGGAAGTAAGGCATTATCGTAGGGTCTGAGATCATATCACCATGATATGTAACCATTTGAGAATTAATCCAAAAGTCAGCTGCGTTCAGGGTTTGACTAAAAAAAATCCTCCAAAACATAGGAGGCAATTGCCTCCCTTGCCTCATATTGTATTGTATTGTATCAGTTTATTTCGCATAAAATGCATAGTAAAATATCACAGTCCATATCAAAGTTTAGTTAAAAATTAGTTGTAAAGCATATTTTAAAATAGATGTTTTCGCCAATTTACAGAGTGACTAGAATAAAACTTAAAAAATACACTTTGAACTATATCGCGTGTAATAAAATTGTCACAGCTAAATATCCTACACCTAAAGTTTCCAATAGCTTTTCTATATAGTACTTTAAAGTGGTCTACACCATTAAACATATAATATTGGGACATGCTAACACCCTTAGGAATACCAAGGAGATGTCTAAAAACATTATTATATGCTACAGAAGCTTTGTTAAAGACATTATCATTAAATACAGTCCAAATTTGGCTACCATACATACTACTAATAAAAGTCTTAAAAAGACACATTTTAACACTTTCAGAACAATATCTAAATTTACTAATCAAAATATTGCCTTGTGTATAGATACATTTTGTGTGACGTGCTATATCATCGTTACTATCTAGTGAAGTAATAATCACCCCAAGATACTTGTAGGTATATGTAGGTTAACACACCTTTTTTTACAACTAGTGTGAATCAGTGTTGATAAAATCAGAGCATTGATATAGAACAGACTTAATTCATCAACAATGTCTAGAAAACAAGCTATTACTGGGATCTTTTCCAGAGAGTCTGAAACAGATTATCTCCTGCTAACTATAATTCTATAACTTCCAAAAAAATAGAGCACACATAACTATTTCCAGTTGCATTTATCAAGAACTGCAAAAGTTGCAAAGAAATACTGATTGAAAATTAAATGGCTGTTGCCATTAGTGAAGCATTTATATCTTGAATTCTCGGTGATTGGGACATAAGTTCCTCCCATATGTTAGCTCATATACAGAAATTCACTAAGTCTTGATTTAATAAGCCTATAGGAAATAGCATTTACGTTGGGTATGAAGAAAAAAAGAGAGGAAATGAGTACGTCATTCATTCTTGAAATTGCTTTCTTACAGGATTTATAGATGTTGAAATCAAATTGGTAAAAACTGATATGTGATTTTCCATTTCCGAGTAATAGTTTATTTTAGAGTAGAAATGGGGAGCATGTGTATTTAACTTATAAATATATATCAGAGTTTTTTTCTCGAAAGTTTTCGGTTCATATAGAACGACTGTAATGTCTAGAAGTAGAATAAATACATGTTGGCGCGCTGGTCTATATCGCGCCTCCTCATACAGTGTGTCCATAAACGAGAGGGAGCCTAAGCAACCTGTCTGTGAGCACATTCAAAACAGTGCCCCGGTTGTAATCAAAAGGCGTAGCAACATGTCCTGGCAACCAATCTATTCTGGGTTGTACTCATCAGGGCGATATCTTCTAGAAGAGCCGTCTCATTTTAGAGGACGGTCATAAATAACGATACTGGGGAGCGGGCGGGGATTCGTCCATTTTTTGGGGCTCGAAGAAAAAGCTAACCCCCCCCCCCCCATCAACATTTTACAAAATTGTTGACAATTGCTAAAAGAAAATATTTGAAAAGATATACCTTAGCATGATAAAAACAAGTTCAGAGACCCCCCCCCCAAAAAAAAGGAATTAGAAAAGTTGGACGACCCCTCCGCCCCCCCATCTTTTTGGACGACCCCCCCGGTATCAATATTTATCATTGTTCCCTTAGAGGGTGATGAGGGGGTGATCGGTTCATGTGCCTAAGAAATGTCTGCATTCTGAAATGAAATAATAAAAAAATCTTCTAGTTCGGAATATGTCTAAAAATGTAAAAACACTTGGTCCCTCGTATGTTGGCAAGCTTTCAAACGCCGTATTGTGCCGTAACCGCCAATAATCACTTTACAAATCAGTATTTAAACCAATATGTAAACAAGACGCATATAAATATCATATTCTTACCTCAAACCTTTCTAAGGCACTGCGTGACAGGGAAACAATAACCATGCAGCAGAAGCATTAAGGGTACATTATGTCAACCCATTCATTTGATGGGAATAAATCGTTGATAAATATGTGTGCGTGTGGGAAGGAAATGGCACGTTAATTAATGAGACTGAAAGAGATGAAAACAGGGATTAACTCGATTTATTACGTCAAATTTATATACAGGGTCAGTTGTCGTATTGGAGGCCTACTATTATAGTTTGAAAATCAACATAATGCCAATTTATATGATGGTACTAGATTGGGCTTTTAGTTTTCAAGACCACCACGATAGATTGTAGAACGGGACTACGCAAGCACCTACCATGTAATCTGAAATGCGAACTATTAATACATTGTCTTAAAGCAAAGTCAACATGAGGTGCACGCAAAGAGAAAACGCATTAACAAAAGGTGATGCATTATCACGTCTGTTAATCTTTCTCTGGGACGCATCATTTCATTAGTGAGTCGTCTTACCTAATGGCATTGTCTGTTCGCAGTGAATAAAGCTGAATGCATCAGCCATAGTGGTGGTTGTGATCTTGTGACCTATGAGAATTAGGGTTAATATGCACATTATTTTTACGTTGATCAGGTTAGTTGCCCAGGTTTTATGTAGGTGTGGTTGTCATGCTATTATTGCAGGACGGTGTTGGTGGTGTTGGTGGTTAACGGTTCATTGTTGTTGTGCGTTGTTGAAAATTTAGTGCGAAAGCAACAATTTTCTTCGCGGACATGAATGTAGCTAATACTGAGGAATATGGCAGTTGCTTATGCAAATCGAAGAATGAATACTAAATATGGATCAATGGCGATAGTGGGTTCAGTAAGTGCAACTTTAATGGTAACTCACTAAATTTAAATCAACAGCAAAGAAGTAGAAAAAAACAGCAGACAGACTGAACCCCATTGTCTTAGTGTCAATTAGAGAAATACACAGAAAGAGGATTTGATAAGAAAAACTAAAGAAACAGCATCAATGTACCTGCCATTTCACTGATCCCATTATAACAGCTCAGTAAAAAAAAGCCCCATACACAGCAATAAGCAGAGTTAACATTTGTGCACTCAGTATAATAGATAAGAGAAAAACACTGGCCAGTGATAATACACAAGCCACCTGAGCTTCCTTCATTACATTGCTCCTAAAGTTACAGCCCCAAAATCCTGCATTTTGATTGGTTTAGAGCAGACATGTTTCCCATACGCCCATTGTAATTGAGTCACAGCGAGGCTTAGTTTACAATGTATTTTTTTTAAATGTAGGTCACATGTGATTGTTTTGTGTGATTCACGGCTCCTGTTTGTTGCATATTTCCCTGGAAAGCACGGACAACATTTAATGGAAACGAGCCCTATATAAATCACGTCATAGTGTCCCCAACACAGGCGTATATTTCTTCATTTTACTTTGGAAATGTGTGCAATAGGAATCACGCTCAACATTGCTCCCTTTCGCATTCTTGCGGAAGTTACTAATACATTTAGACATCTGTTCAAAACACATTTACTTGCTCATATCATACACACATTGTATGACATTGTCTATGATTTGTGTTATTGTTTATTGCACTGGATGGGCTTTATACGGTTGTCGGATATGCATGTATCTTCATCATGTTTAGCAGGATCTGATTATGAAAACAGCCATACAAGTTGCTCATGTGACTTTGATGTACTTCCTTAGCATTAGGGTTAAAAAAACCACCCTGCTGATCATCAAATGCAATGTGTTGTTTCTGTCACTCGTATTTCACGCAAAGAACTACATATAGAAAGTAAAATACCTACTCAAGAGGCAGCAATTATTCTTACTTAAAGTCCTAATAAATACATAATGTAAATCTGTTTCAACTGTACATGACACACATATGGTCTAAACTATAAAAGGCCATCTTAAAGATTTTTTGTCTGTAAAAATGACGAGAAAAGTCACCATGCCCTGACTTACTTCCTCACTCCATATATCACAACATCGTTATATATTTTGCAATGAACCAGCCCTCTTATTTTAATACCCTGCCGCTAGGGGTCACTGTCACTGTGGGCCCAGTATCGATCTCCTCTCTTGCTGCCACCAATAGATGCTGATTGCCGGCCACATGAGAACTAATTGAAGCAAATGAGCTGAGAATCACAAATCATGGTCCATCAACCCCCCGGCCTTGGGGGATGGGAGGCCCGTAGTATTGGAGGCTCGTATGGGTGTGTTTATTAAAGGTGTTATTGATTGATTCGCTGCTTCCGTGACCCAGATACCATTGTGTATTATGGCATTGTTATTGTCCTAACACGCAGTTGAGGCCTGGGTGCTGGGAAAGATTTATTTGCCAGTAGATATGAAGTGATGTGGATCACTTCTTGCTATCTACCCACAATGATTGCAAGTAATGGGGTTTGCTATCCATTGCAGAATTCTGCGATGCCATGACATGGTTATATGCTGAATTTCTGGTCTATGAGTTGTAGTGTATAGTCACTGGTTGTATTGAGAGTTGCCGAAAACACAGTTCCTCCAATACTGTGACTGTGGGGCATTTCTCCCCTCCTCCGCAACCATGTCAAGTGGCAATTTGCCCAGCGTTTGTTGGAACGCCAATGTCACAATGCCATCATTATTTACGGCTCCTTATAATCGTTTGCGTCTCGCCAAATGACCCTGGTGATATTGACCCCGATGACCCCGTGACCCTGAGCCGTGGATTTGTGGGTAGCATTGCATGCCGGGTACATAAACCTGCGCTAATCCGTGGTGACAGGCATAGATTATCGTTGTCAATACTAATCAGTGCACCAAAGTGAAGCATTTGATTATAAGGAAACATTACAATGTGATTTATTAGCACTTATTGTATTCTTATTGGTTTACTTAATGAGGCTAGAAAGATTGGACATTTCTTTGTTGGGGGTACGTTTTACACAGCCATTGCTCGATAAAGAGGCAGCTAGCCATCAGCCGCCATTCTCGTCTGATAGGTAAATCACTATTGCTCGAACTTTCCTATGATGTGACAATCAAGAACTGAATTAGTGTGTAATATTAGGCCTTTGTGACTGTGTGGGTGGCTGGCCACTTTAATACAGTTGTAATGATTAGTTTGGTATTTCCCCAATATATAAGTCTATGAACAACTGTATATATATTTTCCCCAAGTTTGCTTGTGAATTCAATTCTACCCTCACTGTTATGCCAAGCAAGCTCCTAACACTGTGTTGACATAGCTGAAGACACACTCTTCCATTTGACTTTATCAAGTGGCACTGACGGGACTCGAACTCACGACCCCAAGGTTGTGAGACCAGAATGATACCATCATCCCAAGCAGCGGGCTGTTAATAGGTTACATGGACGAACCATTGTCTCTGTAACCCCAGCCTACATACTTGGTCAGTTATCATCTCAACCCAGAGATCGTGGCTCTACGAAATGAGTAGGGTGTTATATAAAGAAGGATAAACACACATTTATCATCACTTAAGTGGAGCTCATGGGTAAGTGAATAAACTGCTGTGCCTTCAGCACTTTATCAGACCTTGACTATTATGCACGGCTATGTCTTACATTGTACAAAGAGCTAAATATATAACACATTATTTGTATTTCAATAGTTTATACACATAGATGACATCTACATCTGATATTTGCACTCTGAGTGGCTTGTTTCTCTCGTGGTGTCGCTGTATTGGGACCACGCACTCGTTGATTGGAGCTAATGATCACAGATTTAGCGGTCATTTCCAATCATTGACCGGCCTTGGGAAAAGTGGACACAGTCAGGCAGTAAATACGTGTGCCAATTCTGTGTAAATAGATTCATTGAATTTCTATGGAAACAATAGACAAACAACAGTAATTGCTGGGTAAGCGAATTATAATTGTACATGCTCAATATTGTTTTCGCTCTCACGTTTTGAGACTTACTATTATGGCAATACAAAGGAATAGTACAGTAAATCAGAACTTACAAAGCACACATGAATATATGGAAATACATGAAACATTAGTATGTGTCATACCAATGGTGTTTCCTCGTGTGCAGAGCCCATAGATGCCAGACTCGTGCAGTGGTGATATATTGGCTGTACACAGAAGCTTATTCAAGGAGATGATTTGAGCCAAGTTACCTATTAGCGGGCCTTGAGCCAATTGAGCCAATTGGCGGCATGTGCTATTTTCGCCGATTGGGCTATTTATGCGGTTAATAAATTGACAGATAGATTTCTGTTAGGAGCCTATGTCTAAGCATGCTGGCGTCACTAAAAGTGACAAACTACATCACTCACTCACTCACTCACTCACTCACTCACTCACTCACTCACACACTCACACACTCATTTTCAACACCATGAACTCACCATAGGATCAGTGAATAGTCCGGAATGCACCCTAACATGAACCATTTGTGTCCATAGGAAATAGCTTTTTAGTGATACTATCGGTATTTCTTGGAGACGTAATTAAAACCTATAAGCCAGAGTGTACAACCACTCTGGAAATAAACAGAATGTAAGTGTACTCCAAAGGCAGATCCAGGGAGGCCCAGGGGGCTTAGGGGACCCACACCCTTTTCAATGTACACAAAAAATATTTCTCATTTTCATGGGTCTGTATATACCCTTTGTCGATCGTGCCTGCAAAACCCATTGAATACATAGGCAGATCCAGGTTTTTGCAAAAGTGGGGGGCGCACTTAAGGAAAAAGGGGAAGGGGGGTGGGGCGCACTTAAGGATTTCATCAAAACCCCTACGAAAATGAAGTATTTTGGTGGGAAAAGGGGGGGGGGGCACCCCCCGTGCCCCCCTGGATCTGCCTATGGAATATCTTAAGTTTGTGTCCCCATTTCCGAAAAAACCTGGATCTGCTCTTGTCTGGAATAAAAAGACTTGAGGAACTTATGTAGTTTTGTGTGCTACTGTACACAAGGGAGTTCTTTTTCGGATTGCCAAACTGCTCCTTTTAAACGCAAACTAATGAATCTCCGTCGATTTGAGAAAGTTGTATAAAAGACACATGTAAATATCCCACATTTTACCCTTTAAAATGATTACCACACCCAAGTAGGCAACCATTACTTAAAGACGGATACTCAAAACGAAACTGTTTCAATTGCAATCATTTTGCATAATGTTGTTTTGATAAGACCAATACATAAAGGACAAGTGCTAGTGGTCTATAGAGCGGGGGTCCCACTTAAAACTCAAGACACTCAGGAAAGAACAAGCCCTCCCTCCACATCTCAGGGTGCTCCAGACCCTCATACTGTCACAATGCCTCATTGAGACTTCTCGGCGCGATCTAATGACGTTACTTACCACATAGGCGGCTGCCCACCGAGGTAATTGTGTGTATTGTGTGTGATTGGCTGATTAGTGGTCATCATGCTGGTCAGATGAGACGTGATGGTCATTCAGTGACCTTTAATCCTACTCTGGCCTGTCACCGATTCGCCCTGGGGATTGAAAGCCATCGTTTGTATGGATTAAGTAGAACGTCCAGGTTATGATGTATTCTGTTACTTATTGGAGTTGCAATGGAGTATTTTACGTACTATGCAATGTTACCTGTTTCATGTGGACACTTTTCAGAGACATAGGCAGATCCAGGTTTTTGGATTGGAAAAGGGTGGGGGGCGCATGTAAGGAAAAGGGGGTGGGGCGCACTTACAGGATTTCATGAAAAACCCTATGCAAATGAGGTATTTTGGTGGGAAAGGGGGCCCCCACCACCACCCGTGGATCTGCCTATGAGAAAAGTGAAAAATATTCATGTAACACGGATTGCAGTGCACGTGAAATACAATATTTGCATTTTTAAAAGTAATACCTACCATCGTTAATAAGAACACATTTTATGTGTTACTCAAACGCGTTTCTCATAGACCAGCACAATTTCCTAGTTCATGGTACGAGGCAGGGTGTAGTGTATGAACATTATATAGACAGTGGCACATACTGCTTGCAAGGTAACTCTCCCCCTATCTTAACAAAAAAACAGCCACATTATGCACTGCAATAAATAAGGAGCACTAAAAAGTTTATACATATATGTATATTCTTATTTCCATAGCGGACCTTGAATTATAGCGACAAGAAACAACATTCGCCGCAAACATAAATAACAAATATATACGTATAACACATTTATAAATTTATCATATTTTTATTTTATCTTCTATCCTTTTTTATGCATTGACTTCACAAGTGTGCGAAATATATTCGTTATATTAAAATGAGTATCGACATAAATGGATGGCATAAGGAAGGCAAGGTGCATCATCGGGTACTGGTACTGTATCTTCTCGTCTCCTCTCACTATTGCGCATTTCAGCAACCTACGTAGTCTGATAGTTCATGTCCGATGAATACAGCCCTCCTTACTCTATAGAGAGACTAACTCGCTTATATAGGGGTGAAATTAGTGCACTGAAATATGATCATTTCTTAATTTCTTACAGCTTCATTAGTCTTCATGGACTCTTCATAGTTAGTTAACAATTTGCGGAAAACATCATTTGTATATTCTCTTTACTAATTGGTTACGAATCAAGATACTACAAGGAAATATAATTGATTTTGCTTTAAATAGATTTAAAACATAATGCAAACAGATAGTTAACGGAAACACAAAACGAATTTGACTTGTTCATGGGCACTCACGATAACAGGTCACTTTATCAAAAAGTTTCTTTTATTTTCATGCCTACAATAAGACCTCCGTTTACAGTTCATGATTATGAAAAAGTAGTAATAATTTGGACCATATTTTATTATCTAAGTGTTGGTATATGATCCACTTAGCCACCGGCCGGTCTTGCGTAATGACCCGGTTCGTCGGAAACTCCTTGACGTGGCACGTTCATGACCTTCTAACTTTTAATATAGTTTTGTATTGTATTGTATCAGTTTATTTCGCATAAAATGCATAGTAAAATATCACAGTCCATATCAAAGTTTAGTTAAAAATTAGTTGTAAAGCATATTTGAAAATAGATGTTTTCGCCACTTTACAGAGTGACTAGAATAAAACTTAAAAAATACACTTTGAACTATATCACGTGTAATATTTATTTTTTTAAATTAGTAGTCACAAGACTAGATCTACTTGTTTTTGGTTATCAATCTTGAGATGATGAATAAAACGGACATTGTTTTATAACAACAAACAGCCACCTACCGTGACAACCAAACTAAACTGACAGGATGAAAGAATATTTGGCTATTTTCTATCAATTTAATCCACATTAGATCTTATAATGCACCTGTAGGTACAATGGAAGTTCTTTTGGTATTAGCACAAATCTACTGTGCAATCAATAAATCTATGTGTGCAGTTGAAAGTCTACTGGTGTTTTTCCAAAGATGGCTGACAGTGACAAAAACAGGATTGAAGGTGAGAAAAATTTAAGTCGTTTAGGGTGATTGATTAGATAATGATCACTAAACCTATTCTATTCTATGTGGCTTTATATAAAAACAGAATATGATAGCCTTTATCTTTACATCATTGAATAATTTGGATGAAATAAGCAAAGAACTATTGTCAGTGTGAAATAACACCAATTATATTGGGTGTAGAACAACTGCTCTATATCGTGTGTGTTCCTAACAGCTGGCTCCTATGCTTTGGTCTAGACAGAAAGGTTTCTATGTAATTTAGACATTGATGCAAAGTGTATCTCTTTTTTAGATGCTCAGCCGTTTTCTAGGTTTTGTAAAGGTAAACTTCGTTAGTCATAATAATAAACAAAATGTATTATAATTGGAATTACTATTGTCATATTGCACAAGTGAAATCATGTCATGATATCAATATATGATATTGTCATTGGTTTTGATTTCTTATTTCAGAGAGTGCTAGCGATTTAATTAAGGCGGAATCGGGCATTGAAAAAGATAATAATTTTTCAAATCAACCTACTTAGTACCATGCTGCAACTTGTGTAAACTAATCAGAAATATTTATAGTCTGTTTTTAGAATGGTTGCACAGGAATGCAAGATCATGTTAAGATCATTTTGAATTTACTTTGTCAGGAAACTTATATGGACTAAACCTTTATGAATCTTATAAAAATTGCAATATCATGTAGATGTATAGAAAA
>CM032660.1:61676947-61718845 GCA_019095985.1 Streblospio benedicti | reverse complement strand
AGTGAATATTTCAAAATTGTAGCTGTATCTCCTTTCTTTTGAAGCTGCAGCTAAACTCCTAAAAATGTAATGGTCTTTCTTTTTATAATTCTATTGACCTTCCACTGGCTTTTATATTTTGACAGGTAACATTTGTCCTCATTGCAAACAAGAATTTGGTACCAAACAGAGAAGAATGGTTATTGAATTATGTGGACATGCTACTTGCGTTCAGTGTGCATTCAAACAGGAATGTCCTATTTGCCATTCATCTGAAGGTACTCTTCATTCATGCTTTTACCTAATAAATTAGATTAGCAACACCTTTTTCTCCATTGTCTTTGTAATATTTGTAACCTTTGATTTGATATTTAACTTGTCCTTTGATCATTTTGAAAAGGACAGTACTTGAAAACTTTTAATACATTAGCACAAACTGTAAATAATTTAGTGACAGTTTAGAGTAACTTTTAGAAAAGTTGGAAATACTGTAAAACTACAAATGTTTGTGCATGATTTAATTTGTGAATTTTGCTTGTACAGTACATGCAAAACTGTAAACTTAAACAGTATGCAAACATTGATTGCTCCAGATGTGTAGGTCCAAGATGAACCAAAACTACAAAATTTAAGTCAAAAAATAATTTATAGATGAAAACAGTGAAATATAATAGCCACAAAATATTCTAGTTTTACATTAAGCCTAGTTACAAAGAAAATGAATTGCATAAATAATAATGTGATAAAGTTATAAACCTTGCAAATCAAGTGCTTAGAGATTTTAACATGGTAATTTGGTAGTTTTTCAGATTCAACGGTTACATCAACCAAGGGGGAACACCAGTGCAGTGAATGCAATCCACCAAAAACATTTACAAGAGCATACTCATTGAAATGGCATGTGGATTCATGTCATTCACTTCCTAAAGGACTGTATAAATGCATTTCATGTGATAAAGAATTTCGTGATGAGTTTCAACGACAGGAACATTATGATAGTCAACACAGAGGCGTGCAATATTCATGTAACCAATGTGAGAAAAAGTACTCCACTAAATCTGGCCTCAGAGAACACATCAAAGGCCATGATAATCTTTACAGATACGTTTGTGATCATTGTGCAAAGTCATTTAATTATAAATCAGCTTTTCAAACACACCTGCATACACACACAGGCAAGAAGCCTTATGGTTGTGACAATTGTTTTAAAACCTTTAATTCCATGTCAAATTTAAACTTTCATTTAAAGGTACATGTATGTGGAAGGAAGGAAAAAGTGTTTGCTTGTTCAACTTGCCCGAAAAAAAGTTTATGACAAAGCAATATTTGGCGCAGCATGTATTGTACGTTCATAATAAAAAGAAATTAGTTTGCGACACTTGTGAGAAGGAGTTTGCACATCCTTTTTCATATTAAAGAGCACGCAAAGAAAAAAAACATAGTTAAGATTTCTTTATGATTACTATTATTAGTTAATTTATAGTTAAGATTACTCAGCATGACTGTATAATTCTGCAAAGCTGTGCTGTAGTAGAAAGATTTAAATGTTGCTCATATATATTTCATATACATATTCATATATATATATATATATATATATATACAACACTTTTACCTTCTTTCCACATACCTTAGTTATATGTGCATAGTTTATTGGATTGCGTTAAGTTATTTTGGAATCAATCCCTGAATTTTTTTAAGTCCTTATTGTTTGTTGAACATGTTACATGTATTTGTTCGTCAAGTGTACAAAATTATTTTGTATTGAGTTTGATGGTCACTTTTAAATTTATCATATATACATGCATTGGGTACATATTTTTTCTCTACTTAAAAAGTTTGGCGTTAGGCAATATATTTGCGAAATATATGTCATGTGATTGAGAAGAGTTGGTGCATGGGTCAATGCACTAAGATATATTTTTAAATTTCAATGATTCGTAATTAAGTTTGTGCTTTCGATAGGGTATGGAATTCATGCCTTTACTTCAGTATTATTTTTTAAGTCTCCTTTCATTTTATCTTCTGATTTTAATTTAGTTTTTGACAGGGTAATTTAGATTTAGGATTAGATTTTGAGTAGTGCAAGTATTGTAAGTTAGTATTATTCATATAGTGGAACAAGTTTGTTTCTCTTTGCTGTGGTGTTTAATTACTTTGTCAGTGCACTGAAATCTGTCTTTACATTTGAATTCTGCACAGTAATGTATATTTTACATATCACTTATGAAATATTCAAGGTTATTCAAATCAAATTGCTTAAGATTTACTGGACCAGTTTATGTACTTTGTATGGTGGACATCTTACATTTATTTCGTTCTAATTATTCTAGTCATTTGAACTAACTATGTCATTATAACAAAAGTTTAGCCATTTTTGGTA
Organism: Streblospio benedicti; assembly: GCA_019095985.1. Classification (NCBI taxonomy): domain Eukaryota; kingdom Metazoa; phylum Annelida; class Polychaeta; order Spionida; family Spionidae; genus Streblospio; species Streblospio benedicti. The sequence continues at coordinate 61,716,483 of CM032660.1, read as the reverse complement.
TGAATTAGGCTCATTGCATTTAGTTTCCATTATTCTAGTCATTTGAAGTAAATATGTTAACGTAAAAAAGGATTTTCTAATTTTTTGAAATTGTAGAGCTGGGTATGATGATCTAATCTCATCAAAATGTATTGAAAACTTAACATCTTCACTAAGAAACACATATGATAAAAACAGGCTAACAGGAAATGTAAGTTTAAGGTTTGTTTGCACAAACTACCCTCATGTTGAACAAGAGCAGATCTGACTTTCATTAATATTTATTTGCAATCTTCTTATATTCATTATGCAAAATGTATTAGTACAGTATTCAAGATAGTTATTTTATATGTTTTTATAAGTCATGTTGGTGGTAAAAGTTATGAACTTTACAGCTATTTATTACACATTAATAAATTGTGAATTTACCAAAACATATCTTTTCTTTTGATGTCAGAGTTGCCAAGTATTCCGAAATTTCGGAATCATTCCGAAATATAAAGTCGATTCCGATCATTCCGATCATAATTGAGAAATTCCGAAATTCAAGGGAAATGACCAAATTTTCCCTAAAATACTGATATTTTTGCTCGCATATGGGTGCCGCCATTATCGAATGTACTCGATTGAACCACGCATTGTATATACCATTCGGTAATCCTCGTATGTTTCAGCTACTCTCACAACAAACTGTTGAGCTCCGCAACATTGCGAATAGTTCTGAGTGTCGTGTATACACTTTTACCGCAGCGCAAAAATGTACTCGATTTAAATGACGTGTTGTAAATAGATTTAGTCCCGATCACGTTGCACCCAGGTGACGCGTGCTGTCATTTATACGGTGGACAGCCTCGATGATTGAGACTACTGCTTGGTGTCGTGAAATGCACAATGCACCTGCACCAACACGACCTGTTAACAATATATGAAAATAAAAATAATGAGAATTATAATGAAAATTTATGAATTTTTGTGCTCTCAGTTACGTAATGTTACAAAATTAAAGGGACAAGTACTCAAAAAAATACAATGATATCACTGCACAGAAAAAGAGCATGCGTCACGCCCGATATTGGGTGATTTTAGCATCAAACACAGTGGTAGATACGATATTTTGCATGAGAAATCAAAAGTACACATGGATATGGTGAAAATTCGTGGTGGATAGAAGACACTACATGGCCTCAGAGGCAAACCCCAAATTAACCATAGCATTTTCTACTTCTTCAATGAAAGTTTTTTTGGCAAATGCATTACTTTGCTTATCCAATATGTCTTCAACTAAAGCTTTAGATATAATAGATGGATAGTTTTTGTACACCTCAACCCAGGCTTGCTTCTTAATATCCATTTGAACCAGTGCATTGTTTAGGACTTGCACACGGCAGTTTACTAACAAGTGGTGGCTGTCCCAGCACTTTGGTTCCAGTTGTTCACGGTCAGTATGATATTCTGGAAATGAAAACCAGAAGTCTATGTTGACACTTTCTGATTCTGAATAAATGCCCCTGGTTCTCACAGTACCTGCTGCATTCCACTCATTATGGACCACTGGAAACAGTACTGTAGCCGTGACCTCATTGAGAAATTGCTTGCATGGTGATTTTGGGTGGTAAGCCTTCCTTACTAGAGCTTCACTGGCCAAAGTTCTTAAAGACTGCATTGTATGGACTCGCCGAGCACAAGAAGCTGTGGTTCCATCACCAAATAGTTGACTCAAACCATTGACTTTTTCATGTTTAGGTAACCCATAGGGCTTCAGTGCAATGCCAGCTTTCTTCTGTTTGTCCTTAGTAACATTAATGACTGTATTCAACTCTTGTACTGTCAGTTTGCTAAGATTCGAAGCACTACTCAATGCCTGCGCCTGTGTCCAAATTTGTTAGATAGACCTTGAGCAAGCTTTTTGCCATCAACACTAAGGATCTGTGAGGTAGATGCTGCTGCTTTTGTGTCCATACATTGTTTAATGATCTCTGGAGACATTTCGTCAAGTATATCAATGCTAAAGCTATCTGAATTTTGTAGATTTGCTGTATCTGGCCGAGCAAAGTTGATGGAGGATGTACTCGAATCAATGTTTTCTCTTGTGGCCTCTCCATTAATTATTTTTCCAAGTGAGCCAAGACCTGACAACATTCTTATTGCGGTATCATTAAGTGACTTGTACAGGAGCCTCCAAAACAGTTTGGTTTCATTTCTATACACCATTTTATTAACAATATTGATTGAGTAATATCTCACCGTATCAAGCCAACCCTGTAAAGCAATGGACATTATTGGGTATTTCTCTTCTGCAACCAATATGAAGAACTGCACAAAACCGTCTAAATATTTGAACTTGTCAAGTTTTGTAAGAACATCATATAAGTGTTTTTGAATTTTTGCAGATGCATCAGCAATTTTATCACTTTCAAAGAGCTGCTTACATTTCCTTAGCTTTTTAGTCTGCTCAAGAGCCCCTGGGCAAAGCTTTCCCATTGAAATTTGTTTTGGAGCTTGAAAAACATAATGATGATCCCTCTGATTGATCCACAAATTGTTTGTCTTTTTGCCTATCATCCTTTTCTGAAATTACAATGAAAAGTATGTTAAAAAGCTAAGAGTGTTCTCTTGAATATAGTAAGTTTTTTAAGGATTTATCACAAAATTAGTGTTACATGTTGACAATACACTTTATATTTTCTTGTTTTAAAACTTTGCAGGAGACATTCTGAAGTTCACTAATAACATTTTTGCAAAAAGAATATTTAGTTTTTTCTTGGATATCATGACTTCCATTTGGTCTTGAATGAATAATAAAAGATTTTTAAAGCACCCACTCGATCTATGATTATCCATGGCAGAACATTTGTTCAGCACCGAATAGATCTATGATTATAAAAAGTAGATCATTTGTTCATGTTTTGGTTACACCCAATAGATCTATGATTATACATCTATCAAATCAAACCGTCAAATCATTCATGTTAAGCATGAATTGTCAGTTTTTTGTAGACAAGAAGAAATACAGAATATATACTTATGGGCTAAATAATAAATATGGTGCATATCATGTGTTGTTTTACTTAGATATTACCTTGAAAAAGCCCATTAATCAGGGAATTGCTACAATGTTTTCTGGAGTGCACCTTTTCTCAGCCTAATATGGAGGAGTGATGTCTAAGAAAAGTATTTTTTGTAGGTAGTAGGCATCTAGACATATTTTTTCATAGAATGAATAACAATACTTACAGTCTTTTCCTCTTTACAGCTGCTAAATCGTCTATCTTTTCTATACATTCTCTTTTTTCACTGTGCTTTTCCGCCATTTTGCACTATAGAATTGTGATTAGTGACAGTAGAATTGTGATTGCACAGTAGATTTGTGCTAACACCAAAAGATCTTCCATTGTACATACACGGTGTAATGTGTGCAAGTTTGATATTTTGTTTGGTTGAATGTTTATTCAAAGACATTTTGATGAACCGGTTCATGTACTTATAAAATTAATTGAATAATTACTAAAGAATTTATTCTTTGCCGGACCGGGTCGTGGCTAAATGCATCATATGTTAAAGATTGACAAGTTATTGCAAATAAAAAAAATGTATTTTTGTTATGCGCTGTATAAGTAAGTGGAAAAACCTAGCTATGGTATCTACGGGCAAAGCTGTAACGTCTTAAGTTAGTGTAATTTCAAACAAAAGTGTATCTTTAAAATAAATGAAAAAAAGGAAGAGTAGTTTAATATATATTCAATAGTGTGGAAAGGCACCTATGAAGTGTGCGAAATATATTCTTTTTAGAATTTAAGTTTAAAATTTGAATATTGAACTACAAAAAAGAAAGAAAATAAAATGAGATCACATGTTGTTCACTATAGGAAGACTCTTATATAAATTTATAATAGATATGGAAAATAGAGAGTACTACAATAGCTTCATCGAGAACCATTTTATTTAGAAATATTGCTTACAATTAATTCCAAAAGACATTTTATTATCACAAGTTTTTATATCCTAAGGGAGCTGACACCAGGGACTAATTCAATTGTAGCGAAAAGAATTTTCCCCTTGAGTTCTAACGTGGGGGATTATAAATGAATTATTGCTATATCTTGCTCGACGTACATTGTTATTTAGTTGAAAGTATGAAGAGTATGAGGGTGCAATGCCTAATTTAAACATATCAAACATTAAATTTAAACTTAAAAAATCAACTCTCTATTTTTACGCTTACTCATTTAAGTTTTAAAAAGTCTAGTGATGCCACACGACACTTGAGCAATTAAGTTTTCTCACAACCTTTTACACACCCTGTACTCGCCACTGGTCACCTGCTGAGCCACACTGAGCAGTGGCCGCTTTTTACTTCCAATCTACCACAATGGCTTTTGCTCAAGGTCGCTAGCTGTTACCAAGCCAGTGTCCGCTCAAGCCTTATTATGTGCATGCTCGTGCTTTCGGGGGTATATCTGCTTGTGTATAGACACAAGAACAGCAAAATGCATTTTGTGATGATCTCTGCTGACTTACAATACAATACAATACAATACAATACAATACAATACAATACGATATAATACAATACAATGTATATAGCGTAAATTCCACTAAATGTCCATGTACGCTTGTAGACCTCCTTAAACAAATGGTGCTTTAGTTGGGATTTAAAAATGCCTTACTTGCTTTTCACACACAAGTCTTGAACTGAAGTCTTTATATTACCATGTATTTAATCATAGGCAAATCAAGGGGACACCCCTTCCCATTTCCCACAAAATTACTTCATTTTCATAGGCTGTTTAACTCATTGCGCGTACAAAACCCATTAAATCCCTTGAGTGCACCACTGCACCCCCCCCGCCCTCTTCCAAAAACCTGGATCTGACATTCTTTAATGTATGATAATCACCCCCTCCCCGCCGCCTCCCCTTTCCCTCATCGTTACGTCAAACGCACCCAGCCCTGATCAGCGTTCGATTGATTGTGGTCACTAATTAATGACCACACATCCTGCAGGCGTTAATTGCTTCCCTAATGAGGGCTTGTTGGCGGGAAATGGGCCGGTGTGCGTCTGGTCGTTAGCGCCATTGACGTTATGTATTGTCCGGCCAACTCCACTACAGTAGCATTATTAGATTTGCTTAGGAAAAAAAAAGAAAGGAAAAAAAAAACTAATTACAGCGTGACCAATACAAGTTTAGTTTTTTTCTATAACTACTATAACAACAGGACGTTGGCTATTATTGTTACACAGGCCTTGAGAACCTTCAATTTTGAGCGGAGCCATCTTCTGTAGTGTTGAATACAGAATGAACTCTGCCATATATTTATCCTTAAGGATTTGCTGTAACTTTGTATTTTATATAACCCGCTAATGCGAGCTCAAATATTAAATTCTTTAAGACACGAATAAATACTACCAATTGACATCACTGTTAGCAACTGCTACACATACAATAAAGCTACAAGAATTTACAGTGTGGTGTATTAAAATATATATCTTCATTATTGTAAATGCATACACATGTTCAATCCGACACAACAATGTCATTGTAGTGGAATTTATGAAACAAATTATATATATATACATATGTAAACCACAAGCCATATGATAAAATATTGGACAATTATCTGATAATAGGTTTAATATCACAACGTCCTCACAAACGTCTCTCAAACGCAATCGTGTCAGTCTGGTTGATCGAGACTAGAATTATAGCTACTAGCAAGTCCACGTCCTACAGACGCAAAAACCACCATATATCAGTTTCGGCATGAACCTAGTCAGTCATAGTGGCTACTACATACAATAATAAAAGATAATGCACATAGTTTGAGAGAGTCTCACCATTAGTGAGAAATGCACTCAATAAGCCTTTATAACGAATATTCAAACAACCTGTCATAATTTTATTCCCGGGCTCGGGTATATCAGTTTTGGCATAAAGCTAGCCGTTCATGGTGGCTACTACATACAGTCATAAAAGATAATGCAGAGGGGGTCATATAGCAAAAATGTGATTGGGGATTTGCCCTAAATCTTGAGCGTGAATTGTGCATTGCCTGTTTTTACGTGCGTGAAATGTGCTGCTAACTATTATTGGTGACTGGTGATCTGCTCATTACAAAGGCTGTGATTGGTGATTTGCCCTAAATCTTGAGCGTGAATGGTGAATTGCCTGTATTGAAGAGTGTGGAATGTGATGAAAATCTGATGCAACCTATTCAATTAGCATTTCTGGTGATTGGTGACAGACAATGAAATGTATTGGTGACTGGTGATTTAGGAAAAGTATTGTGGTCAATGGATTTTCATCGAGGGCATATACCCCTCTCAATGCACATAGTTTGAGAGAGTCTCACTATTAGTGAGAATTGCACTCAATAACCCTGTTTAACAAATATCCAATAGACAGTCAAAATTTTATTCCCAGACTAGGGTATACCAGTTTTGGCATGTAGCTAGTCAGTCGTAGAGGGTACTGTATTATACAATCATCAAAAATAATGCACACTATTAGTGAGAAATGCACTCAATAACCCTTTTTAACGAATATCCAATAGACTCTTTTTTCCCGGGCTAGGATATATCATTTTCTTGTATAGAGGATATATTTCTTTAAATCGCCCCAGCCCTAGAATTTTTAAATATATCCTTTTAATGCAAAAATAGTAATTTCAAATATGATTCTAGCTTTTATGAGAGATGTTACAAAATGGCCTTTCCACAGCTCATTAGCAGTTCATTATGTGTGTGAATATTCATGAACGAGATTCCGGGCTTTTGGCTCCAGAAAACATCACGTTGATCAAAGAATTTAAAGAAAATATATGCATCATGAAAAGTTGATAGTATCACCAAGCTGCTCAAAGGTTACACAGATGAAGCTTTTCCATCTGAAATACTGGGTCAATTACAATCTCATGATTTGAATTCCACCTTAAAAGGAGACAGGCCACCTTTTGGGTTTGTCTACGTCGCATATTCATGCTGGTGAGTTTATCATATGTAAAAGGCGGGTATGGTAAAAATATTTAGTTTTATTGGAAGGATATTGGTCCAACCTATCAATTTATCAGAAATGTGTATCCAATTTGTGAAGAGGTTCATTGAATTTCTTTTTCATATCAACAAGTATCACTAATTTTGCGATAAATCCATAAAAACTTACTATAAGAGTCTGAATTTTTTCGGACATCTTCAATGTCCATCGTCTGAGACTTCTCTTTGTCACCAGATGGCACCGACTTCCACTTCTGTCACGTGCTGCCACCTGGTGACAAATAGAAGTCTCAGACGATGGACATTGAAAATGTCCGAAAATATTCAGACACTTACAGTAAGTGTTTATGGATTTATCGCAAAATTAGTGATACTTGTTGATATGTGTATCCAATCTAGCAACGAGGCCCTATTGATAAGGATTAATAGAAAAGGGTATGTTTGTTTTTTATAGATAACAATATAAAATTCTAATACATTAATTTTGAAATCAAATATGCCACTTTCTAAGAAATTATAATCAGAATTACCCTTTGCATAAGACCTCATCATTTAACATTGCTTTGCCAAACTACGCATGGACGCTCATGGACAATGTGTACACTTCACTATGAACACTGTGTATGATAAACATGTATGTCTTGGATGTGCCACTGTGGTATCTGAGGATGTACACACACGTATGTTAGTGCGAATGGCTAATTGTTGTGTGTACATCTGTTCTTCTCTCATAACGGCTCCAACTGCATTGATTGTCCTACTTAATGTCCAGACCATAGAATGTTGAACCAGGCTGCGCACAGTCCCTGTTTCATTCCATATGTACTACCACTGCTGATAAATGGAAGACAAAAGGAGGGCAAGGTAATCATCGGTTCTATGCTTTTCACCCTCTTGTTCAGCACCATGGTCTGATAATATTCACGTTCTTCTCCCGATGAAGACAGCCCTCCTTACTATATATAGAGACTAACTTGTATATATAGGGGTGAAATTAATGCACTGAAATATGATAACTTCTCAATTTCTTACCGCTTCATTAGTCTTCATGGACTCTTCATAGTTAGTTAACAATTTGGGGAAAACATCATTTGTATATTGTCTTTACTAATTAGTTACGAATCAAGATACTACAAGGAAATATAATTGATTTTGCTTTAAATAGATTTATAACATAATGCAAACAGATAGTTAACTGGAACATGTACTTCTTTGACTTGTTCATGGGCGCTCGCGATAACATAATGTCCATATTGTCTCCATACACCCTTGAAATCTGATGTGACAAACAAAATACATCAAATAGATATAACATATGAATAGTTGGATGTCACACCATACAAATATACTAAATGATACATTTCTTTCTCAATACGACGCGTTTCTACTAGACAGATACAAATATAAGCGAATATGAAAATAAGTAAATGAATAAGAACGTAAGTGAGTGAGTGAGTGAGTGAGTGAGTGAGTGAGTGAGTGAGTGAGTGAGTGAGTGAGTGAGTGAGTAAACAGCACGATTCCCTCCTTATGTTTGCCACTAATTATTATAAGGTTGATATTTTTCGCAATGACTGTTCAAACAACATGTAGATGTAAGCTAGATAAATTCAAGAACAGAATATAGATCTATCTCCTGCATAGAATTAAACAGCAGCATGCCGTCTATTTAGTAACTATATACTGTATGTTGAAGAAAAAGAAAATAAGAAGATTCACATGAATAGACAGTGCAGACTCACTGAAGCTTGCAAAGTGAGGTCAAACTAATAGCCAGCATTTACAGCACAACAACATAGAATCGACAAATGTTGCTTGTATATCAAAACTATCAATCAGTACCATATCATATGCTGCGATGCTTCTAACCAACTGCCACTGTTCACTATTAGTATACACATGAGAAGAGGCAAAAAATACCTTCAGTTTAAATATGAATATGAAAAGTGGGTGGTGTAAACAGGTGGTCCGCTTATAGAGATATCAGCCCAACAAGACTGCACTGGCTCACGGGATATCAACAAGAGGATCCATTAAACCTCAGAACTGGTATTTGGCCCAATGATTGCTATAGTGATTCATCCAAGCTAAAGAGCACTGCAAATAGGTTTTCAAATTACATTGTATAGCTTCCTCTGTAAATCAATAAGCGAGAAGTGGGCTTTTGTCTGCGAGTCAATCCATCCTGGTTGGTGTGTGATTAAATTCTCTCCTTATGTATTTAGCCTGCAAAAATGTCACATTTAGTTGCCAGTTCGTCAGTTTGGAAGGCAATCTTCAAATGCTCATCATTGGTTGTTTGAATTGCAACGAATACGATGTTTTGGTCTATGGCAGTATACAAAATAGCACGATATTCCCGGGAGTAGATATCTTTGTACACATTACCTAGGTAAATACTGAGTCATAGGCAGATCCAGGGGGCAAGGTGCGCCGCCCCTCCCTCTTTTCCCACCGAAATACTTCATTTTCATATGTCTTTTTACACTTCCGCCGTCCATCGCTCATACGAAACCCATGAAATTTCTGAATTGCGCCCACCTCCCCCTTTCTAAAAACCTGGATCTGCCATTATGGGTCCTTTGAAGGCAGCTAGGCTGCGCTAAGAGCGTGCATCCCATGACCCACCTAGTGGAGGACACTGCCAATCGAAGTATTTGGGTACCCCCTGGGTCTGTCAAGCGTGTATTACATCCGTTTCATCAGTACAATCAATACAATACATTGGACCCTCTCCATTAGGACCACATTTGGGACCAGTGTTAGGTGGTCTCAATAGAGAGGTGGTCTCAATATGGAGGTTGGTTTTGGAATGGTAGCTCTATGGAGATTTGGGAGTGTGAAAAGTGGTCTTATTGTAGAGGTGGTCTCAACAGAGAGGTAGTCTTGATTGGAGGTTCTACTGTACTACAAACAGGGAAAATTATGGCCAGAAAAAATATTGAAAATCCTTGTATGCGCAGGATTCTACAATAATTATGATGATTTTACAATTCTTCATAGTGCATAATCGTATTGCACGTAGCTTTACACATAACCAGAGAGTCAAAAGAATATTCAAGGCCATTGAGCGAGTGCACGTGGGTTATATGCCCCATGGCATCATCAGGACATTGATAAATCCAAGAAAATCTGTGACGTAAACCTTTTGCGCTATAATCTGCCATAGAAAACTACCTTCAATCACCTAATCCAATCAGCCATCCCCCAAAAACGTTGTCTATATCACATTAGCCTCTTTCTCGTTGGCTTCGATGGACAGCGAATCGCAGCAAAATGGCCGACATCACACGTTTACTTTTCCATGCTCATTTTATTCTTTAGTGTACAATGGTTATTTATTTTCTTTTAATACAATGAACTACTGTTACAATTTAGCTTAAGGATTGCACTGATTTGCCTGTGATGACTTGTAGTAAAAGTGTGTTCTCAAACAAACACCCTAAAAATGAACGTTACTTCCTACCACAACATTGAAAGACGCCTTTTGGCCATGGCTACAATAGTGATATTATATATATTTGCTTATTTTGAAAGCATTTTTTCTTTCAAATTGCAGATTCTGCCGTCAGTAACAAAAGAGGTTTTTCTGGTAAGTAATTTGATACAATGACGTAAAATAATATACCATACGACAATGATGTAATGGCACCAGAAAACAAAGATATTAGACTCATTACTTGTTTTATACCAGCGTATCAATCAAAAAGCAAACCACACGTGTATGACAGTGGTTTGCGCGAAATTATTGCAGATATAAAGCTATTTAAGGTGGGACTAGACTGTTTTCTTTTTAATATTTAATGATTATCAAAAGTTTATAAATTGTGTAGATGTCAATGGAAAAATTCTCCTCGCTCGTTTGAGATTTATGAGTCATGTGTGGCATGTGTGAACAGACGATTTACATTAGTTAGGTACAAGATTTTACTATTGCCATTAAATATACTGCCCACAAATGTTTTTAAAGCAATATTTTTGAATCAAGTGGAAAGATCTTATCAAAAGCAAAATTTTTAAAAGTATAAATTAGATGTAGGTCACCTTCCATTTTAAAAAGATATTGAATATTTTAGGTCCTAAATTCTATCAAACCAGAGTAAAATACGAAACATGATTTCAAGTATGATATTATATGTTTTCACAAAACATAATAAAACAGGATGTAAATATTATCTACTAAAACGAGTAACAAACACTATTCACAACCACTGATCACAGCTGATTATGGCAGTTAGAGCGGGTGTAAACATAAATGCACCACTTTACTGGCCATAACCATCTTAAAGTGCGTGTGTAATTCTATCTATTTTGAAAACAAAAAAATTGAGCCTGAAGAGAGTTGTTATTGCAAGATTCAGTGCCGTATAAATTGACACACATTGGTGGGATAACACAGTGAGTACAATAACAGGCTTCATAAACACCGCATCTCTCTGTGATATCGACTTAAAAACACGAAATAAAATTCGTTCATTTGAAATCTGTAGCCATCCAGAGTGTTTGTATGGATTCGTAACGCCAGGTCCATGCTTTGGTGAGACGAGTATTAGCAAAACAATCATCTTTGGGTGGCTATTTGGACATCTAAGTAAACTAGTGAAGTGGCCGTGTGTACATATATATGTTGTGGAACCTCTCTATTAGGACCACCCACTGGATCAGCCTCAAGTGGTCCTAATCGAGAGGTGGTCTCAATATAGAGGTTCACCATATTTGACGGAGCAATTTTCATGTGCACGTATTCTAGCATTTAATAGCAGTGTATAAAATGTATTACTTGGATTTTGTGTAATTGATATATGTTATTATAAGAGCATTGAAGAGTTTTGAAAGTACATTTATATTTTTATATCAAGTGGCAGCTCTTAACGTTTCGGTTTAGGCATTTTGATTATTGCTTTATATAAATTTGAAGAGATTTATCTACTAGAAATGAGCTACAGACAAAGAATGAAAAAAGGTTTAGTTCTGGGCTTTTATAAAGCATTTTGTTTTTGTTTTTCATCAATAGAATTTAGGAAAGCATCACACAAAGTTCCCCGATAATCATCAGTGTCTTTGATACACTAAAAACTTGATAAGACTTCTAACACAATATACACAGAAACATGAATTAGTCATCTAAGATGGTCTATGAGTAAATATTTAACTCCCTGGAGATGTAATCTCTTACACTCATTTATCAAATGGTCATCACTAACTAAAAGCAAACAGAATGTAAGGTATAGTTCTTAAGTAGAATGGGAGTCAACAGAAAATATTACATGATCAACTCTGACTGACCTTTAATGAAGCTATTGTGTAGAATGATCAGACAAAGAAAAACCTGTGTGGTCCTTATTGAGAGGTGATTTTAACACTTGGGACCGCGAAAGGTGGTCTTAATGAAGAGGTTGGTCTTAATTGAGAGGTGGTCTTAATATAGAGGGTTACATTACTAATGATATATAGTGGGAAAATTCAGGACCGCAAAAAGTGGTCCTATTATAGAGGTGGTCTTAATATAGAGGTGGTCTTACTTGAAGGTTCGACTGTATCAGGTAATTTTGTAACTTACTCGTAACCTGTGGATGTTGCCTTGACCGATTGCTTTATTTAGAACAAAAATATGCACAAATCATTATATATAAAATGGATTGTGCATTTGTCTGGGCACAGGGGCATGCCGCTTGCTCTTTGGGGAGAGCGTTATACAGTATCATGTTTCATGCTTGAATGATTCTCTCAAGAGAAGTGAATCTGTTTGTCAGCTGCCAACTTGACGATTGGCTGACCAGAGTGTGGTTATCGGACTGTTCAATTTGAATACAACGAGAAGAGTATTGGCTTTGCTAGATTTGATACTTTAAATCTGAATTTATTGAAATACTAGTATACATGGCGCACACACCATCCCATGATGCTTGGGCCAATGGTTCAAAAATGCACATCACTTTTCCCCCTTTGCTACCCAAGTCTGTGCTATTTGTCAGTGTGGTACATAAACAACCTGCTGTGTCTGTCTCACCTTTGGTTGGGTGCCTTTTATCTGTTCAAGTATCCTGAATCTATCCACGAAAGCACGTGTGTATGATTTAAAAATCAGTGAAATGGTCAAACAAAATGATTTTGTTTATATTAAAATACATTGACGAAAGCAGTAATTCGGGGCTGTAACATTGAAAATAATATCGCTTGTTATTCACAAGCAATGCCAAATATTTAAGAATCAGCTAGATGTCGACACGATGATGAATCAACAGTCTTCATCTAGAATATGAACAACAAGCTAATTATAAAGAAAAATTACAGGAATGCACAGTGTGGTGTAAACGTTAACATCCCCTTTATTGTAAACGCATAGACATGTTCAATCCGACACAACAATGTCATTGTATTGGAATTTATAATACAAACTAAAAATATACATATGTAAATCCACAAGCCATATGATAGAGTATTGTACAATCATCTGGTAATTAGAATTAATTCACAACGCTCTCACAGACGTCCCTTCGACGTCCATATCTGCGTTCCCAGCAGGTGCGAGCCGTTTTCCGGGAAAGGATGGTCAACAAGAGCTCTCGTGTACAAATGAATCAAGGAAATATTGAACGATTTTGATGTGATATATTTGCATTTTATGGCTAGAAATATAGATAGCTATGAATGAGAAGTCACTCATTATACTATGATCTACAATATATAGACCATTTCTGGGTGCTGACATACCCGAGAAAAAAAACCTTCACAGAACATTTACAAACCATGTTGTTTACCGAACGGCGACTGTCAAATATATGGCCATGCATGTGATTGATGCTCAAAATAAACTATTTAGTTAACACAATTACATACACTTGTACACGTGAATGGAATTGAATATTACTGAACACAGCTTCCATCAAAATGATATATTAATGCGACAAACGTGTGGTGGTGGTCAACTGCGACTGCTACTGATAGCGGCAATGCTCTTTGATCAAACGGCAAGTGTCAACATTCCCCACAGCTTCCTACTTTCAACTTATATTTCACAAACTTATAATTGTTTGATGTTTGATATATTTCATACATGTTCTATGATTCGATAAGATCAGAACTTACACAAGGTGTAATATGCAAATTTGAATCACTAGTATAATAGAGAAAATAGAATGTTAGTAAAAATAGAAGCATCAAAATAGCCTGTCCTTTCCCCTTCACTAACCTAATGTGTTTGTACTTCACACACACACACCAGTAGTGTACATGTATATGCTTTTATATTATGTATGCCCGATATATACAGTATTCTGATAATGATCATGGTCAGTAAAATCCCTATCCATTTTATGATCTTTGGCATACCAAGGAAAGGTATACCAAACATCAGCTTGAAGCATTTATGTGTGCTTCCAGGGGAGTTGGACTTGTTACCAGAAGGTCGTGGGTTCCCAGTCGGGTCTGGTGGTGGGTGTTGAGAAAACTTATCCCTAGCAGGTCGCACACTGCTGCGTGGCACCTACATGTTAATTAGGTACATGTCATTGGGTTGAAAGAGTAAATGAGTGGTCGTGTGAGTGATTAGCATTGTGCACTGAATGTGCTGCCGATGCAAGTATGTGAGAAATGATCAATCAAAGATCAATAAGTGGGCCAATGTCCTGGTGTAATTTGTAAAGTCGTGAGATCAAAACCAGACATTAACATTTTATTTACATTTATTTACAGTCAGCCAATTATTGTCAACATCTATGGGCATATTTACATAAAAAATAAGTTGATTCAAAGCACTGACATTTTTTAACCTACATGTATATTCCTGGCATTATATAGTCAATATTATCCAAGGTGTCACTATGAACACTTGGGTCCACACGATCTAATTCTGGCACTTGATTTGTGAGTGCTACCAAAGGTCCCAAAGCGCACAACCGTGAGTCTAATAACACTGAAAGACTTCACTGGACTGCAATCTTGTCCTGCTGCTGCTGTAGCCTTACACCAATTATACTTAGAGATTCTCCTTTTTCTTTCCCTTCCCAGCTTTCTTTTCTTTTGATGTGAGAACCTTTTGACCCATCACTGCTGTACTAACATATTGCATTTCCTCCTCCTCTTCCTCCTCATCCTCTTCCTCCTCATCCTCTTCCTCCTCATCCTCTTCCTCCTCATCCTCTTCCTCCTCATCCTCTTCCTCCTCATCCTCTTCCTCATCATCATCTTCCTCCTCATCCTCTTCGTCACCTTCATCTATGACCAGGTGCTCATCAAGACTATCTTCTTCTTCACTCTTAAAATCCGACTCATCTGGAGGTAATGCTGTAGTCACAGTTTTAGCCTTCTTTTCTTTTTTTTCTTTTTCATTTTTCATTAGAAGACCTAGGTTTAACCTAATAGGTGGTAACTGTGGTTGTTCTTTACACAGATCATCTGCTTTCTTTTCTTTTGGTGTGAGAACCTTTTGACCCATCACTGCTGTATTAACATATTCCATTTCCTCATCCTCTTCCTCCTCATCCTCTTCCTCCTCATCCTCTTCCTCCTCATCATCTTCCTCCTCATCCTCTTCGTCACCTTCATCTATGACCAGGTGCTCATCAAGACTATCTTCTTCACTCTTAAAATCCGACTCATCTGGAGGTAATGCTGTAGTCACAGTTTCAACCTTCTTTTCTTTTTTTCCTTTTTCATTTTTCAGTAGAAGACCTAGGTTTAACCTAATAGGTGGTAACTGTGGTTGTTCTTTACACAGATCATCTGTTAGATGCGCAAGAAGTTCTGGAGAAAGTGAATTTGAAACATCTCGTGATGCCACTTTTTCCTTTTTCTTTCTTGTTGATTCGAACTTCATTTTACGTCCAGGTTTTTCAGAAATTATTGCTGGTTCTTCAAAAGATATATCATGAGGTTGTGTTGTCATTGTAAGAGCTGGTTCACCTTCAACCTTGATATCTTGTTCAGCAAATGCCAGTAATGCAGCTACAGTCTTTTTAGACTTTTTAGGTTTTTTGCTTGCAGCCTTTCGATTTTTCCAATTCTTTTTCTCTATTTTTTCTAATTCTTCAGCTTCCTCCATCTCAATCACTTTGACGGATTTTTTTCGGACCCTTCCTGAGGCTGAACGCCCACTAGAAGCACCATGTCTGTCTTCATCACTTCCAAAGGCAAAGTCATCTTCCTCGTGTTTTCTTTTTGCACTTGCCATTTTTCTTGCACCAGTAATACTCTTCCAATGAGTAAAATATATTTGCAGACTCGAACAGTAATTGAAATATTTATTAAAATATATTATTTTTCACTCAAGGAAGCCATCAAACGAGGTTAATACTGAAGCATCTAGTACTGTGAATTCAAACAATAAATAATCAATATATTTGCTATCACTATACCATGATACTGTAAATCAATGAAGCGATCAATGCCCATGTACGTCATAACAGCGATAGTTTAACGAAATACGCAACGCGTCCATATCTGCGTTCCCAGCAGGTGCTTTGTCGGGATGGTCAACAAGAGCTCTCTTGTACAAATGATTAGGACAATGGCCTATTTTGACGCGATATATTTGCATTCTATGATTAGAAATATCAATATCTATGAATGAGAAGTCATTCATTATGCTATGATCTACAACATATAGACTATTTCTGGGCACTGACATTCCTAAAAAAACTTTATAGGAACATTTACAAACCATGTTGTTTACCCAATGGCATGGGTATTCCGGGGGAACGGCAACTGTCATCTATTTGGAGATGCATGTGAGTGATGTTCAAAATATATATATATATATATATATATATATATATATATATATATATATATATATATATATATATATATATATATATATATATATATATATATATATATATATATATATATATATATATATATATATATATATATTATATATATATATATATATATATATATATATATATATATATATATATATATATATATATATATATATAATATATTTATATATATATTATCAACTAGATCAAAAGTGCTCAGAGAGCACAGCGTCGCTAGAGCAACATTGACCCATGAACAATAAAGATGTTTGCTTTGCAATCAAAGCAGAAAAAAAGTCTAACTTGATGCGTGACTCATCCTACATCTATGTTCTTGGCATTGGCCAGGCCACTTGATATAGTCAAATGGAAGCTTAGGGTTGTAAAACCTGTCTTCAGCTATATCTATCGTTGATAGAAATATGCTTGCTAAAAAGATGTGTGAGAGAGAAGTATAAAAATCTTTTAATAAAAAATGATAATGCTGATGAATACTTGAGCAAGTTGTCTATTGGCAAAAACGCGTATTTTCAGCAATTTTAACCTTGAAAATAATATATGATCACTTTTATGTCAGTCAACAAACAGAAAATGGTATAAAGATAAAAATCACAAAAGTATGGATGGCAAAGCATGTTTAAAACATGAAACTAAGGTCAGTATTACTATAAAACTAGATTTGTTTGCGCACACAACCTTCAATAGTCCGCAAACATTAATAGCTTTGATGAGTAGCTTCAGGATTGACCAAAACTGCAAATTAAAGTCAAAATAATACATAGACGAAAACAGCAAACGTCAATGGCCAGTATATATACATTTTGCATGTCAATTATGTAGACAATTAACATGGTTAAACTACTGAACAGAAATGGTCAGAAATCCGTAAATAGATCCCACATGTAAATAAAAATATGTTGTTATGGCCTAAATTATCTACCACCTCTAGATTACTACTGCTTTTATACAGCCTCCATTTAATTTCATTTTGCGGATTCTCCACATTAATTCAATTTTATCTCGCAGGTCAAAAAAAGTTTATATTCATGGCAGGGGACACAGACTTTTTTATGAATGGAGGTCATGGGACATCAGTTTTTTTTTCATCACATCAGCATGGGACATGACCTTTTTTCAGACAAGGTTTCGTTTTCGATATGCACCGGTCCCACTGCCTGATAAATATTGTGTCATCCCTAACCATTCTAACCAAACCATGGGACCAGTCACGTACGCCATGGTGAACTGCACAACGTTTTGAAAAGAGAATCTTATTCGTTGGAGTGTTAATGATTAGTGACACACAAGGTATGTCTTTTTGATGTTAAATGTTTTTGAATGTATATAACATCCATATGTTCCAACGTTTGTAGCCATGGTGATATAGTACACTATATCGAGCCATTACTTTAAACCTAATATAACACACTCCGTTTCAAAAGAATGAAAATTCTGGTTAATTTTGATTAATTGTGCGTGTAAATTGTTCGCTTTACACGTAGATGCGCGCGCCAGCAATCCGTCAGACGTTAACAGTCCGTCACACGTACATTTTAGTGACGTGACGATCTGCTAACGTCTAACGGAGTGCTGTCGAGCGCATCTAGTCAAGTCGCAACAGAGTTGTTTACTTTTGAATGATTTGACCCACCAACCCAACCTCGTGGCGGATTTATATAACATTGTTTTGTATGGTATTGTACAATGATTTGTATCTTGTATATATGTTCGTATGATATTGTAATTGTTTATATTTACATGCGTTGGAGTTTACGGGTTGTACGTTTTCTTTATAGTTAAGGTTTTTTGCTAGAGTTTACTTGTGTAATGCGTTCACTTGTAGACTTCTATCATCAAATTTATTCAGCATTAAACTCTTGTAATATTTACCCCTTTGGATTGTGCAATGCCATGCACTTGGTGTACTAGCAAGGATAGTATATTGTAGGAATTGACCACGAGATTGGAGTGTCAATCGCAAAATTGAGCATGCTGACGTCTGATTTACCCGTCAGACGTCAGCATGCTCAATTTTGCGATTGACACGACAATCGAGTGGTCAATCACCATTCTATCATGACTAAAATCCATTTTATTTTAAAATAAATCATATTATAACATTCAACATTCAAGTCAATTTCGTTTGTTTTGAGCGCGCGGAGACATCAATTCCTACAGTTTTGAGCGTGCGGAGGCGTAAGTCTAAACTGTTGCTCTCCGCAACAACGAAACACGTCTTGCTACGTCAGCGGCTGTATTGATATTGTGAGGAGATTAGACTAGCGCCGTGGTTTTTTTTGGCGTGTTTTCCATCGCAAAATTGAGCACGGAGATTGACCAATCAGCGTGGGTTATTGGCGGTGATTTTTGCACGGAATGATAGAATGATCAATATAGTATCCTTGGTACTAGTACTAGTATATTGTGAATTGGTCAAATATTTAATCACATATCACCAAGAATCAATCTCTGCACAGATAGCTAAATGTATATGGTCCTCAATATAGGCAGGATTTTTATCTTTATATTTAAATAGTCCATACTGGCTCCTTAGGCAGACTCGTATAGGTCTATAAGATATAGACAAGTTGAAGTGTTCATTTATTTGTTGTATTTATATGCAATAAGATGTAACGGAGTCGGAGAGGAAATTATATTAGGTTAGCTCATAGAACGATAGGTAGACATGGATGCCTGTAATACTCATAGGCAGATCCAGGTTTTCGGAAAAGGGGGGGCGCACTTAAGGAAATGAGGGGGCGCACTTACGAGATTTCATGAAAAACCCTATGAAAATGAAGTATTTTGGTGGGAAGGAAGGGGGCGTGTGCCCCTAAGCGCCCCCTGGATCTGCCTATGATACTAATACTGGAGAATAGTGTGCAGAAGCAGTTCTCAGGGACTACCTCATGTGCAAATCTATAACCTATTAGCATGGGCCAGCATAACCAAATACATTCGGCATTAAGACAGCTAGCTAGTCTTATAATGAAGATTTATCGAAATGTAGGCCAGGATTTTCGGGTTAGAGCCAGCATAGACCACCATATTTATTAATATAATCCTGCCTTTATTGTGACAGGGGCCTATGGGCATAAGCATAAACTAATTGAGTGTCAAAATGCAGTGTCAAATTGCAATACCAATGATAAAAATTTTATATTTGTTACATTTTTTCCAGAGTGTTGAATAGACTTGCATTGAGAAACAACATTTTGAGACATTATGAATATGGAAAATGACTGTCGCACTGAGAGAACTTCAATTGTTAAAGAAGTGCAATTTAACTCTATAAATAAGGCAAAATTTCGGGCAGTTGCTCGTGATGCAACTGGGGATACTTTTGATGTTCCAGATGGTAATAAGATAGCGTTTTTGTTTGACAAAATACATGGTGAAGAACTA
Organism: Streblospio benedicti; assembly: GCA_019095985.1. Taxonomy (NCBI): domain Eukaryota; kingdom Metazoa; phylum Annelida; class Polychaeta; order Spionida; family Spionidae; genus Streblospio; species Streblospio benedicti. The sequence goes on along the minus strand of CM032660.1, from coordinate 61,696,341 downwards.
CTTCTTGGGGTGGCGTGTTATGATGTTGGTATCTCGTCCAGTGTCTTAAAAGACACAAACCCTCCCGTGACTGAATATCAGCACTCTTTGAATTACTTATTTATAAAACCGCACCACCAAAAGAGAGGATACGGACAAACTCTCTACAAATTCGTAGAGAATAAGATGCGGCAGGAGATGAGGAAGATTCTAACGAAGAATGATTCAAGCAAGGCGTACCTCAAGCATTTAAAAAAAACTACTAGGCAGATTGTAAAAATTCAGGCTGCTGAGAAAGCTGTGCCATTCTTTGAAAAGATGGGTTATGTGCCACATGGCGAACCCATCAAACCTATCTGTCCCGGTTCCAGCTTATTCAGGTGTCTCCACAATATGGATAAAGTGCTGTAGTGTTGTAATTAGTGTACATGTATGATTTTGATGATTTGAATTATGTATGTGAGTTTGTGTTTACTGTTAAACATTGAAAATGGAACAGGAGAGCATCAATATGAGAATGTATGAATGTGGTATCTTGCTTGAAAATTGAGAGTTGATTACATTGTTATGAAGGTTGATGTTTTGGGGTAGTTAAGTAATCTGATTTTCAAAGCATTTGAAAGTGGTCAGTAGCTTCTACTAGGCGAGTTCAAAATTCTGCTGCATGTGTATGAATTAGGAGCAATTCGAAATATTAGTAACTGTTCAGTCAGTATTATTCAGTGATAATCATTAAGTCATTTATGGGACTGATACCAACACATGATAGTTTTGTATTAGTGTTCTTTTAGGCTGTGTAATAATCACGAAAGAGAACTTAAAATTTTATATTATTAACGTTTTCAAGCACTACAAGGCTCCTTATCAAATAAAATGTCTCCACGAATAGATACCAACACAGCCTCCTGAAATATTGTATGTGACCATCAAAACACCCTTCCTGAAAATTTCAATCTCATCCGCTGGGTTGAGCTTTTACGATCACATTTAGATCTTAATATCATGTAGAGCAAAAAATAATATTTAATTATTAAGATTTGGTGCATGGGGAACCCATTATACTCTATTATTCTGATTCTGATTTATTGAGACGTCTAGACCTACATGATATTGACACAGTGCTGTGGATATGTGGACTGTGCGATAATTGGTTTGTTCTAATGTTCTAAGACTTGCGATTTCAATGAAAGCAGATTTCTTAAAAGCTCTGAAGTGATATTTTTGTCCATTATTTTAGAATTTAGAATGTTCAATTGATGTATGAGTCTGATGCTTTGATTTATGTTTCTGAGTATTGTGTTTACTGTGAAGTATTGAAAATGGAATAGTAGAGCATCATGGTGAGTATGTATGAACGTGGTGTGGTATCTTGTATGCTTTCAAGAGTTACATTGAAATTACATACGCTGGCACTTATTGATGTTGTTGTTTTAGGGTGGAAACAGTGATGTGATTTTTAAGGCATTTTAAAGTGGTCAGAAGCTGTCTGCTTGTCAGGTTCTTTGAATTTGTTTGAAATGGGAGCAATTTTACTGTAGTAACAAACCTGTTCAGTATTATTCAATGGAAATCATTCCATCGTTTATGGGAACAATACAGTCTTCGAATATATATTTTTTTCATAATTCAATGTATATGACAAGCTCTTCTGGATGAATGTTCATGGTATTTGAATTTTCAGGCACTGCATGTGTTCATTTTATTTGTATGTAATTTGATGGCCTGACTGCTATATAATAATGTCAAAATACTGGTGCTTTATGTCAGATTTTGAAACAAGATTTTTCATGATTTGTTAATTAATATGACCTGTATTGTAAAATCTATGCTTTGTACAATAGAATGTAAGGATTTTTAAAATACTGCATGTTAGTGTTCATTTTTTAATGAAAAGTGAGAGCAGAGCTAGAGTATGTACACAGGGCGGTTGGAGTTGAGCGTCAGGACATGTAAAATATCTTTCACTAGGTTATTTCATTCTATACCATTATCCTATTTTACTAACAGTAGCTTCAAACTTCTTTTTCTTTGTTTTCTAGTCTCATTTTACTTTTATATTAATGATCATAAGATCTTATAGGTATTGTCATCTGTAAGCACATGTTTGTGGACTAGAACAAGTCTGTCTGCAGTCTGATGTGTCAATTATCCTAGTTAAGGACATTGTGATTTCCTTCCATTGAATCACTAACATGATTAATGAAAGACTAAATAATGTTTGTGTTTGTAAATTTTTCTTAGAAATGCATATTTTTTACTTGTTCAGGAAATGGCAGGTTATGGATATTCAGACTACTGTAAAACTAGAATATTTCGTCACTATTAAATTTTGCAATTTTCATCTATGAATATTTTTGACTATTTAATTTTGAGATTTTGGTGCATTCTGGACCTACTTTACATAGGCTATTAATGTTTGCAGACTATTTAAGTTTGTATTTTTGCACTTACCCTTGAAATTCGCAAAGTAAATCGTGCGCAAACATTTCTAGTTTTAAAGTATGTACAAAACAAGCTTCAAAATAATTTTCAAAATTTTATTTCATTACACATTGAGCACATTGTTATATATTGCACCTTTTATATTACAAATCACATAGGTACCTTCATAGATAAAGTCAATTAAGCCAGGATTAGGTGGAAAAGTGGTACTTGTCATTGAGAGGTCATTCTTGCACAAATTCTATACCTGTATGGCAAATCGACCAGAATTTGTCACTTGTTGAAAGGACGAGTAGCTAAAACATTTTACTCATCCTCTACAAGGTTTTACTAGTTATACGAGTGGCTAATCTTGTCTCTCTTGAGCTAACAATAATTGCTTTCATAAAATCCCACTATCACTACACAATTCAAATATTGTTCACTTATTTAGAAAATACTCTGATTACTCAAGTGAATGAAACCTAGACCTTAGATTAATAAAATCTACAAAATAAGTGTCACCAGTTGCATGATTAGAATCAAACTGTAAAATATAATATCACGTAAGTCACATGGTAGTAAATTTTCTATCACAAAAAGACTGTTATTGCTTATAGAGACTAATGTAACAACTAGCATAATAAACATCAATCGTAATGTTTTCTCTAAAAATATCTTGTAATCTTGTAAACCATGCAGTGATGTCAATTGGCTAAAACTATATAAAAGTGAACATAATGGACAATCTCAAATTAAGAAACTAACATGTACTGTAGAAAGTGAATATTTTGTGTCTATTTAATTTTAAGTTTTAAAACAATTGAATTATTTTTCGGCTACTTATTCTTAAATGTTTTTCAAGTAGTTTTAGTTAATACAAAAATATTGAAGCAGCATTTCATTGTGATATTGCAGGTTGAAATTTACAAACTTAACTGTCTGTGATTATTGTTATCAATAGTTTTACACTAGTTTGACGCATGATTTACTAATTATCATTTATAAAAATATCATTCACATAGAATCTAAAAAATGAGATACAGCTGAGCATTCATACATGAGATAACAATTACAAAACAATCAGTGCCACTTTCAGTTAAAAGCATAAATCACAATCTGTATATACCATTTACAACTCTATTTCATCTAATAAGTAGACATTCACTGGATGAGTATTGTAATTTTAACATGTATATTTTCATCCGTCAACTTTGAGAATGAAGTATGAGAATATATTCTATAAAATTCATCCAATGAAAATAATGCAGGAACTTGACATGCTTCTTGAAGCCTGTAATATTAAAATGCTATATATTTATTGCGATGTTTCATATTTGAAATAAGATTAGTTAACAGATTTATGCAAAAACTGGTTCTTCACTTGTTCAATGCTCAAAGAATGGAATTGCGATAGTTAATCACTTCCTGCATAATGTGCATTGCATGAATATCTTGATCTGAACACAATGACTTTGAAAGACATAAAATATCATTTTTGAGTGATGGGTTAGCAAAACAAATATAATATCACTCAAAATACACTATTTTCTTTATTAAATGTTAATAAGTAACTGAGGCTTAAGTAAAATCAAATATAATTGTGAAAACACTTTGTTCATTACAATGAGTTTTAAGAAAAATGGATAATACAAATATTCAAAATAGATTCTTTCAATTATATAAGACCAATTACATTTTAGATTCAATTTGACAATAGGACACATACTTTTTGTCACCATGAATGTACGTTTTAAAGTATTACAATTTTATATAATTTACTGAGTTGTTGCCTCTTTTTAAGTGCTGAAAATGGATTTCTTGATGTCAGAAACATATTATTTGACACCAAAATCAGCTTTCTGTGTTGATTATTAAAGAACATATGCCGCTTTTAGGAGTAGTATAGCAAAATGGCAGCCATATTGGATATTAGGTAAATTGCTGAGTAGTTACCTCTTCTTAAGTGCTGAAAATGGATCTCTTGGTGTCAGGAACATATTATTTGACACCAAAATCAGGTTTCTATTCCACTTTTATGAATATAGTATAGCGAGATGGCGGCCATATTGGTATTTTTATGAAAAATGCTCAAGGGTGGCAGTTGAATATCATGATATAGCGAGACAAAAAAACTTTAACTTGCACTTCCAGATTCAGCTATAATTCAGGGTTTATCTGCCGGACTATCCCGGGACGGTGGCCAGTATAATGGCAAATCCATACAGCACTGAATAGCGGCGTATATGGATTGTACATTGTACCCCACAAATAAAATGTGCGTATTTGCCATTCTCTTATATATAATTTTGGTTTAGAATTCATTTCACAACTCAATAGCCAGAATAACTCATCATTTGAAGTAACTGCATGTTAATGCTGGGTCTATAGCATTCAAGATATGATGACGTATGAGCTACAACTATATATTCAAGATTTTTAATCAGTTTTCATTGGGCCAACTCACGTGTGTGCAGCAACACGATAAGTGATATGCCAAAAGCCAGGCGTAAATCCATACAGTAGAACCTCTCCATTAGGACCACTTGTGGGACTGACCTCAAGTGGTCTCAATAGAGATGTGGTCTTTATAAAAAGCCTTTCACAATTGATCGCAGATAAATGCGGTCGAAATGCCGTACGATCAAGTATGTCCAAGAGGCGGTTGCAGAAATGATCGCAACGAAAATGTTTTGTCGAGCACATGTATGTCAACGTCCGACGGCACTGTTCCAAAATTCATGAAGTGTGGGTCGTACAATAAACGCAAGGTGGTTGTGCAATACTAATAATCGCCGAATATGCTTGGGAGGCACCTAGCAATCCTAAACGTTGTGCACCAGTATTCACGATACCATGCGAGTAGAGTGGATACAACGTTGTGCAACATCCTTGTGCGATTAACATTAAAAAAATCTTTTTAGCTGCGCCATTCTGCGACACCCAACTCAATGTTATGAACACGTTCAAAAATAATGTGCGATCATAAATCCTCTTGCAACAGAATTAAGAGGTCGGTCGTGCGGGTATAATGCGATTGCAACGTATGCGAACATGATCCGCAAGTGGTCGCCAACTTCATTTTGTTGGCTTTATGAAAGATTGGGAGCATGGAAAACGTTCCTATTTAATACAGAGTTCGTCTCAATATAGGGGTCATAGGCAGATTCAGGGGGTGCAGGATGCGCGCCCCCCACTTTTCCCCACCAAAATACTTCATTTTCATAGGGATTTTCATGAAATCCCTTAAGTGCCCCCCCCCCCATTCCTTTCCAAAAACCTGTATCTGCCATTAAAGATGGTCGTCATTGGAGGTTCTACTGTATTTACCAAGGAGTGCAGATGATCCATGCTTCACAATGACGTCTTCACAGCTCTATTCCTAGCCATTGAGATGTCGTTATCACGAGAGCGTGTCCGCTCTGGTGAGAATCACAGACAGTCACTCAGCTCAGCTCATTTCATGGGTGACGGTGGTGGTCTTGATGTAAAGCGTGCTAGCAATAACACGTATGACTGTAGAACATATTTAATGGGTTTCTTCTTTCAACTACATTTTATTAATCATACTTCTTTCCAAACCAAAAACTATCTGATTTAAAAACATATTCACAAAACTTGAATTCTTTACAACAGTACAACTAATCTTATACACACGCAATATGAATTAAAAACAAGTACAATTATGAAAGATGTGATTATGATTTGCGAACTGTGGTCATGTTAAGTCTTGTGAAGAGAAAATATAGAACTATTGCATAAAAGGGTAGAGTATAAACAAGGTGAAGTATTGAAATGAAAGTGTACGTCTTGGCAGAAAGAGGCTACCAATGTGTCAAAACAAAATGATCAACAAACATAAACGTATTAGCAGAAATATAATAAGATGAACATGAAGGAATGAAAGATGGCATGAACCCGCAGGGCTACATTGATATTCTACGATGTAGTCGACTGTGGAATGTTTCTGTACGCTGAGTGCAGGATGGTACTGTATTACAATAACATTTTGAATATGCGATATTTGACTGTTGGCAGACAATAACACACTTGATTGCAAGTACAGTAAGTTTTTAGTGGGTTTGACACAATAGTAGACATCACCCGTGTACAATTGGCTTGTCATTGGAGCTTAGACCCCCGGCTTAGACCAATATTTGGTGTTGATAAGACGCTTGTATTGTCATTTAGCAGGAAACGTGTCGTTTAATACATAAAGCAATGTTCTGAAGCATGGTTTTATATACACAATTTGATGAAACTCATGCCATTGTAGACCATGATGAAAAGTTTTCAGTAGCTTTAACACAATTGTAGACATCACTCGTGTACAATTGGCTTGTCATTGCTATTTAGCATCCGTGTATTAGGTGTTCATGATGTCATTTCGCTGCTCGAGTATATCTAATAGACACCAGATTCCTGGTTTTGAGTTTTTGTTGTTTTCATAGCTATGTGTGCATCACTGTACTCAATCAACTAGAAATACCACACCTAACACCACGATGTCCCGTAATAACAAATACACGCCAGTTGGAAGCTCACCAGGCAGGCAGCGTTGCATATAGCTCATAAACTGTCCATGGCCGGACGCACAACTGGTCTTTGGTGGTCACGGTAGACCAGCTGACCGGTGAGTCGTGACTGGTGACCAGGATGACCTGACAGCGTGCTGAATGATGACCATGCTCACAACGTGTCTCATGATCAGCATTACACTTAAATAGCACTTTTATCCCACTGGGTTTCATGACTGAGAATGGAGTATATCTGAACACGACACACGAGTACACCACCCTGAGTATCAGATGTCAGATTGACCTCTGAAGTGTTTCACCAGATTAGACCATCAAAATTTATTAATTTATGTGACCTAATTCTTAATTTAACCTTCATATATTGATTTATTGTACAGAGACTATTCAAACCAGTAGGATAGATACATGTACTTCTATTTGTTTCATAAGCATAGAAAAGTGAAAACTGACAGTCTGCAAATCTTTAGCACTGCTTGGATTGATCACTTGACCTAATTCAAATCCTGAATCAACAGGTTTGTGATTGGTTCACATTTCTAATGAGCAATAGTTATGCTACAGAGGTCATATCTTGGCATCTGATACTCAGAGTACCGTACACTTACACAAGAAAGTTATTCATAGTTCGAGGTCATCTAATGCTGCCATTAGCCTCAAACTCACGGTATGTTCGCAAATACTTTAGTCCCACTTTACAATGCATGGCCGCCGGCGCCGCCACCCCGCCAGACAGATGACCGGACTAATGCGACAGGCGGCGGCAGACGGATGGACGAATAATGGAACCGTGGCCGCCGCCGCCGCCGCCACACAGTCACATGACCCACGTCCCCACACAGTTCTAAGTGATACCTTTGCGGTGGTGAGTTGGGTTTTGAGATTATTTTAGAAGATTGTTTTAGCACGGGGTAGGCTAACAGTCGTGTTATAAATGTAAATGTGGTTGTTTGTAGTCGCAATTCACTGATTATCGTGCTCTAGCGACTTTACATATTTACACCAGGTCATTGGCATCTTGTCACACTATATCCTTCCCAACTCCCTTGGGAGCATACAGCACATCGCTACCGTAGCGCAGACGTGCTAATCAACTACATTAGCGTTCACTCGCCTGACCTGTACCTATTTAACGTGAGGTACCACGGAGCAGTGTGCAACCTGTTAGAGGTAGGTTTGCTCAACACCAACCATCAGACCCGACCGGGAATCGAACCCGCGACCTTCTGGTCACGAGTCCAACTCCCTATCCACTCGGCCACGGAAGCACTGAATGTGATATACGTTAGCCTACATTTATGTGGTTTTACTTTCAAAGTAGGTTATAACTATATATAGTAGTGTTATCCAGATGATACACACAAGAGGATTTTGCCGAGTCTCGTTTGCATAAGTATGGCTTTTATGATGTAATTTCAGTAATCGGCTCTGAAGAGGCCGAAAAAAAGTTACTGTGCCCTAACTTCAAAATTGACATTTGCGCTTGATTTACAACCGTCTACTTATGTGGCCATGCGAGTCTTCTTACACATTTGAGGCAGATGCTGGATTCATGTTGGCAGGAGAACTATGTAGGGTAAACTAATTGTCTCATAAACGTAATGGAAATCTCTTAAGGGACGGACCAGAGATAAACATAAACTCAACTGCCATTAACATATTTCACCGAGACATATGATACACTATAAACTATTGAACAATTATACTGAAAAGGCGTGCCCACGCGCGCGTGGGGGTGGGGGTGGGGCTGAGGCCCCGTGTATCTATCCTTCCCCACCCCCAACCCTAAAAATAAGAAACTACTAATGTGAGGTATTTTTCCATCACCCAGCACTTTTTTGTACTTATGCACATTCAACGTGTACCCTCCACCACGACAGTCCACCACCCTTTCACCCCCGCCCCACCCCACCCCCCCTGTGGACCCCCCCCCATTTCCTCCCCTTTTCCACTACCATATCAACTAACGTGACAAATGCCCACGCCAGAACTACTCGACATTTAAGAAGAGATTATGTTGCCTTAGAAGAACAATGCAACAGAGTCCTTGGCTTAACAGATGTTTACGTATATGAGGCCCATTACCCAGCCATCGGTCTCCGAGCAGACAGCCATGATGGACTAGGCGACAAACCCCGGACCAAGTCCGCCTTAGCCGCCCAATACTGGCTTTATCCCTCTTCATTACAAGCCTTCATTTCACATACCGATTATCCCATCTTAAATACATTAGAACCTATCTATTAGGGCCACATTTGGGCTCGGTGTTAAATGGTCTCAATAGAGAGGTGGTTTCAATACCGAGGTAGGTAGCTTTATGAAGATTTGGGTGAAAAGTGGTCTTATTATAGAGGTGGTCTCAATAGAGAGGTGGTCTCTATACAGAGGTCTATTTTGTGAGTGTTATGATGATTCGGGACCGTGAACAGTGGTCTTATATTAGAGGTGGTCTCAATAGAGAGATGGCCTAAGTCGGAGGTTGTTCTGTACCCGAACCTGATGCTGATGTTGGTCCAAAGTCCAATGGTATGTATTTGTGGACAACTATGTACTTTTGACAAGGTATTCAATGCTGGGTTTGACGCATTTGCCCCGGGATGTAGCCATGTTTTGTTCGGCGCAGACCTATTGGCTATCTATCTTCTCGCCTGGACAAGAGTGATGGGAAGGGCCTGGAATGTGGAATCCAGGGAGGATTTGCTGGACTAAATGCGTCCACAGTGAAAGGATCTGTACCGTTAAGTTGTCTACGGTTGCATTTCATTAACTACCGATTGTTGGAATAGCTTATGAACGAGTGTGGTTCTGAGTTTAGGAGGACGTAGATTGTAAAATATAATTGCTATAAGCCAACTCTTTTTAGCCCTCGGTGCGTAAAAATGAGCAGTCTAATAAACGTGTATATTTTTGTGCTTTTCAATTACTACGCCCTCAATACACTACAAAAAAGACACGCATTGAAGTAAAATGAAAACGAAAACAAAAAACAAAAAACTCCGTCTAGTGCTCCGTGAAAACGTGAAAAAAGCAACCGAAAGAAAATCCATGTAATGGGTTACAGCTTGACAATCGAATAAGCACAACTCTTGCAACATGATCAATCTTAATAGTTGCGTCTGCACATTTAACGGTATCTAATCATGAATTTTCACAACAGTGCACTTGCTCTAAGAAAAGGGGAAAATAGAAAATGAAAAAAAGTGAGGCATGTTTCCACGAATTATGAAACTGCAATCGAATCAAATCATAAATTCTCGTCTGCTTATTTCATATCGCTGATTCCCCTAGGTAGTCTAGGGTGAGCACTTACGCAATATTTAGTATTAAAAAAGGCGGATCAAGGCTGCTTTTGGGGTGATAGCCATGATGACTGAGGATAGAGGGGTGATTACAAGAGAATTGATAGGATGGGCGATAATGTAGACGTATGTAGACCGGTGTTTCCGTTACGACATACCGTTTTTTTCTGGTCCTAGATTTTCGCAAAGAAACTAGGGAGTTTCATAATTACCTAGCATGTCACAGAAATTTTGAAAGAATGTTAGATGCGTTCATAGCTTGATGTTTAATTGTAACTTAAGCTAATGTTTCGATGTATTACCTACGTGTTTCACATATATCCCCAGTGTCATTTTGTTAAGTATTAATTCAATACTGTTAAATACATTATCTTATCATTTTTTTCTAAATTATTCTTTCATTTTTTATTCATTTTACATATCTCATCGAAATGAAGAAAAAAATATATTATCCAAAGTTGTTTCAATTTGGACATTATAATATGATATTCTATGTGTACCCAGTTATTTAGAGTGACATGCCTACTCTATAATGTTTCTACTGGGTCTACGGAACTGATGAAAGGGCTCATACCTGTGTATTTCAATTCACTTTTCTCATGCTACCCACTATGTTCCATCCTAACAAGTTATTTTTTATTGGAAACTATCTTAAATTAGTCAGCTATTTCACGCTCAAACTAGGAAAGGGTTAATTTACTATGGCTGGCCGTCAAAACAATTTTCCTCATTAGAATATCTGTGCTCCAATGTTCTGGTCATGGGTGACAAGCCAATGGCTTAGTGCGGATAAGTCACTTAAGTGTCAAATGCATGTTGATGATTCTAGATATATGTGACGTAGTCAACTGCATGTTCTTGACACAACAACAGTCATTGTCACTTCATCTCAATGATGAGTCCATTTGTCCACTTCAAAAGGATGTTAGCACTACGAGAAGATGACTGCGCTAGCTTGACAACTCTAAGAGCGGGGACAATGCGTTAAGTTGCTAAAAATAAACCATGTAAGCATTACAATAGATCCTCTACAATAACCGCACCAGAATTGTAAAAAGAGAAAGGGAATAGCGGCACACTAACCAGACCCTCAAATACCCAGGAATGGTGGGAGAAAGGGTGTTTCACAACAATGCAAGCCTGCTGAACGACCAAAGCGGGTAATTGGCATCCCAACAAAACCCCGATAGTGGGATACTCTGGTGTGTGGCCCTCGTAAAGACGAGCTCCAAGGCTTTTGTCCTGCGACCTTCAATTATGTGACAGCATTGTTGTGTGATCCACGTACACTGAGGCAAATTGCTAACTTGCCGACGGGTTTAACTGTGCTTGTGGTGTAACTATCAGGTATGCAAGGTGATGTATTATATAGGGGAGCTCAGGCGTTTGATAATCGGTAGGTTGCTTCACAGTTTGTTTGTTTTTCCATAGCCATTTCTTCGGGGGGGGGGGGGGGGTCTCACACTATCGCGATTAGTACGAACGTGCCTCGAAACTGGGTGTCTTTTTTCACATTTTTGGTATATTCTAGGTGTCTTTTTTCACATTTTTTGGTATATTCTTGGCGTCTTTTTTTTAAATTTTTGGTATATTCTGGGTGTGTTTTTCACATTTTTAGTATATTTATCAGGATAAAAAATTCATTATATTCATTCTTAATATCTATATGTACTAGAATCTGAGTTTGATATATTGGTGTGACCAAGAACCCCCCCCCCCCCCCTCGAAAGCCGTTGGGTCAATATAGTTAATATGCCGCTTGAACATCATTCTTTCTTAGACTTTAAAAAGAAACAACCTGCTGTGACTGTCTCACCTTTGATTGGATGCCTTTTACCTGTTCAAGTAAAAATATCTTTAAAAAATCCTGAATCTATCCAAGAAAGCATGTGTTTATGATTTAAAAATCAGTGAAATGGTCAAACAAAATGATTTTGTTACCGTTAAATACATTCAAGAAAGGAGTAATTCGGGGGCTGTAACTTTGACAATAATATCGCCTGTGAATCACAAGCAATCTCAAATATTCAGAAACAAAACGATGATAAGAATTAACCTAAAAATATCAAAATCAAAGCATATGTGAGCCACATCTTCATGTTAAATATCCCTCGTGTAGTGCTTCACCAGTTTCCTATAATAGAGCAAGTGACTTGTTTCACTATTGGTAGCGATTTACAACCAGTTTGGTGATCTGGTAAAAGCTTCGGTCTCCTGTCCCTCCCCCATGAACACCACGGAGAATGCGTGAGAGAGGTGTTGAATGCCCCATCACAGCGGCCAGCCTCCCAAGACGACAGCGCTATAGGCGAGTATAATGGCAAATCCATACAGCACTGAATAGCGCCGTATATGGATTGTACATTGTACCCCAGAAATAAAATGTTAGAGTAACAATGCTCAATAGCCTTTGGGTCAATATAGTAAATCTGCCGATTGAACATCATACTTTCTTCTTTTTTGTTAAAGTTGTGTATATTCAGTATTTGACAATTACAAATTTATTGACTACACTTTTGATATGGATATGCCCACAACTCCCAATATAACAATAGAGTTCAAATGTACATTACACATATTGCAGGTTTAACGCATTTTAATATTATTTGCTGGCCTTCTGTTCTTCAACATACAGATTCGGCAAAGTAGTGCTTTAGTCTAGTTCTAAGAATGGGACAAGTGAAGTGTAAAGCAACGAAATTCTATTAGCTTTTCCAAGAGGCTATCAATTTGCGACTTCACACATAGCAAAATGGTGGTGCTGTTTGATGTTCATTTCATCTTCTGGTCATGCATTTTCTTTTCTTTTTTTGTATGTGCACAGATTTACCCCCCAATTTCACACAAACGGTGATAGCTCTAGATGCCCACAAGACGCCCGACAATGAGAAAGAATTATTGTCAGCCTTTTTATGGTGCCTGGGGTACATATTGTGTGGCCAACTCTTATGGGCTCTTCTGTAACAACGGCAATTCACAACGGTAAGCCACTGGTCAAAGAAAAAGTCCCTCCTATACAGAAGTCATCACAACGTTTTGGCCAGAACCGGGCAGAAGTGTGCAATTTCCTCCAGAAAGGCTGGCATCGTGCAGGATTTGCCACAGCCAAACTAATTGAACAGATGATTCTGGTTCATGCTTTCATAGCTTCCTATTGTAACTTTACTGGTGGCACTTACGTTTGATAACATTTCAAGAAAGGGAGAAAATATTTTTAGCCTCAACCCAGCCAGAAGTGTGCCATTCAGATCCCTACCAAACCAGCCAGAGCAGTCCAAATTTTAGGCTATATCACCCACAATACACCTCAAAATGACACTAAGCTTCTGGTGTCTTCTGCAGCATCTGGAGTTACCATAGTCTAGGTGAAATTGGAGCTTAGACCAACATTATTGATGCTAAGACATTTGTATTGTCATTTGGCGGGAAACTTGCCGTTTAATGCATAAAGCAATGTTCTGAAGCATGGTTCTGTATACACAATTTGACAAAAACTCATGCCATTATAGACCATGATGAAAACTACAATATCATGTCCATAGATCTAACAAAAACATGCATGCAATATGATCACATCGTTTACACGAGTAATAGATCTATGAGCATTCAGATATTGGCTACCATTGTGTTATGTTTTCCAACTAGAGTTAAATTTTTAAGTCAACAACAAAATAACTGTGACTAAACTGGCAAGATTTGAGTCTAAGTACAAAAACAACACAATAACACCAGGATTGATGATATAAACTTTAATTGTCTTGAACAGTTGCCATTAATTTCAAATACAAAATCCATTCAACATATTAATATTTTTTACAAAATTTCCCCAACACATCACAAGCATAAAGAATGTTTTTATTATCATCACAGCTTACACATTAAAGATGCAGAAAAAATCAACTCATTAATATTTTTTACAAAATTTCCCCCAAACATCTCAAGCTTACACATTAAAGGTGCAGCAAAATCAACTCATTAATATTTTTTTACAATTATTTCCCCCAAACATCTCAAGCTTACACATTAAAGGTGCAGCAAAAACTCAGTAATGTTTTTTTTACAAAATTTTCTCAAGCTTACACATTAAAGGTTTCAAAATCAACTCAAATATTTTTCTTTTTTTTACAATTATTTCCCCCAAACATCTCAAGCTTACATTAAAGGTGCAGCAAAAATCAACTCAGTAATATTTTTTTACAAAATTTTCACCCAAACATCTCAAGCTTACACATTAAAGGTGCAGCAAAAATCAACTCAGTAATATTTTTTACAAAATTTTCACCCAAACATCTCAAGCTTACACATTAAAGGTGTAGCAAAAATCAACTCATTAACATTTTTTACAAAATTTTCCCCCAAACATCTCAAGCTTACACATTAAAGGTGCAGCAAAAATCAAGTCATTAATATTTTTTACAAAATTTTCCCCCAAACATCTCAAGCTTACACATTAAAGGTGCAGCAAAAATCAGCACATTAATATTTTTTACAAATTTCCCCCCACACATCTCAAGCAGAAAGATGTATAACAGAACATTAATCCATTTTTTTTGGTTGATTTTTATCTTTCACATCAATAGTGAATTCTGTCAGCTGTAGCTGTTAAATGTCAACTCTTATAATTATCTAATACGTAGCAAAAAAGCCGTCTTGGTCAGAATCTGTCTCCTCGTAGTCATCTAACAGTTAGTATCTATTGATTCCAAACAGTCGCACACCGTGGAAGATGGGAAACTTGGGAACGATTAACAAAGTGACCATTAAGCCATTCACGAAGAAGTGCACCGGGTGATAATGGGTGAAATAACTTGTCAAGAGAAATCTGCAAAGAAAATACACAAGTTAACGTTATTATTCAATATTTCGACACACCGAGTTTTATATTTTTGTATTATGATATTTACAAAATTGGAATGGAAATGAAACTTTGTTTCCTCCTTTTATTTATTTGTAGAAGACAAACCAAAATGATTGGTAGTTACTCAAGTCAGGGTATGAAACTCACCAAAATTTGCTTATGGACCACAGGGCCGGCAACTATATAAAGTAGCCGGCCCTGGCAAAAAGGGTACGGCCCTTCATTATGTTCATATTTAGAACTCCCAAAAAGTAGCCTACCCACTGGGCCGTGAACTTTTAAAACCAGCCAGCCCGGGCCAAAATCAGCTGGCACCGGGCCCCTGGGTAGGCTCTATTTCATACCCTGCTCAAGTTATTGACAACATCCAAACATACCGCAATTCTATCTCAAAAGTAGCACGTTTCATACATAGTCGACAAAATAATCTCCAAGTGTAAATCAATAGTTTCATGAATGTTCATAAATGTTTCTTTTATGCTGCCAATAATTTGGGTTCGACATTGAACTTTTAGAATGTAGAAAATGGTTAGCAATACTTTTTCACTTTAATTTGCACTGGGTTTGACGTCTAATGTTGAGAAGGTAGAAAATGGTTAGCAATATTATTGCCACCCAATAGCAGTGTCCATCAAAGTGTTCAATATTTGAAGTTAATTTCTTATTTTGATATAAATAAATTATTTAAGTCAACCTGCCCTTAATCTGAAAATAGACCTGAATAATGAATAGATTTGATCATATGATCATATGCAGCCTGCATAAATACACTGAGAAAAAAATATTTTAAACAGCAGATTAGCATGGCTTTCATACTGGTGCATAATAACCAAACGATGGTATCATCTTCGTTTGTTTCTCTACTTTTCGTCGTCATGCAAACCAAATTGTTAAAAACTTTTTAAAATTCTGTGTAAAAGCCACAGATGATTATTTGGACACTCCGTTGAGTGTACACTGGAGTTAGCAATTATTTGGTTACTACCATAAAAATCTTAATCATGCAAAATATCTATATATATTTACGTTGTTTTTTTTGGTTTGTTTTAGATTTGCCTGCAATCACTTTCCTGGGGCATTGATATCACTTAATTTTACAGGTTTATATGTTCTTCGTGCACTTGCTTTCATCAGCATTGACGAGAAAACTGGTTTATTTTGACTTTTTTTCTGTTTGAGAAAGAGGACGTTAGGGCCCGGCATTTTTGCTGGAGAGTTAGGCAGATATGGGGGGGGTTTTTTTGAAGTTGGAGGGGTCATACTTTCAAATAAAGACCATTTGGGGGGTCATACTTTTTGTTTTGAGAGGCAAAAAAGAAAGAAGCGCAACCATAGTCCCATGAAACTTCCAAAACAAAGAAAGCTTTTATTGACAAATGTCAATTGACAAATTTAGGTGCTATTTATTCAAGTATATTCATACTTATTTCTACTTTGTTTATCATACCAGCATTACTAATGATCATCATAATCAGACATAAAGTCACATATGATAATGCTACAACAGGGCCATATATAGCTACATATTAGCCATGGGAGGCACCTGCTTCCAATGTATTAAAGGGATTCTTCGTCGGTCAAACCCTAAATGAAACTGAGCTATGACATATGGGTTTTAAGGTTATTTTTCTTTTTGAAATAGCCTCAGATGCTATGAAAAAGGGTTTAAGTTCAAAAATTTTTCTTGGGGGAGGATGCCGCCAAACCCCCCTAGAAAAACTGTGCACCTTCTCGTTCAACATATTATGCCTCGATCTTTCTTTTACAATCCTGCCTACGCCACTGTACACTTGCTTTTACATAAATAATTTGAAATAATAACCTATATTGATATTCCAGCATTATTACAAATCTAAGTGTTTGATAATGGACTATAATATGCAGGGGGAATATTTAAAGTACTATAAAAAAGAGTATGATTATGATGAAAAATGTGGTAGGCATGGTAGAATCTCGGACTCTGAATCTGAATTAGAATCTGAAATAGAGTTAAAGTCATTCCAAAATTTATATTTATGAATCCCAGGAAAATTCAAAGACTGTTCAAGACTTTATTTCAGATTTTAATTTTTCCAAGAAATTTTTCTACTGGTAGATACCTAGTTTCATCTCAATAGGGCCTATGTAAAGATCAAAGATGACAATAGTATGTAAACAATTGAGTTCTATTCTTCTTTTGCACACATTTACAAAAATAGAAAGTTTACCATACTATTAATTTGTGGGGGTCTCTCTCAAAGCGCACAAAAATTAGACTTTGGAAGATATCAAGGTACCAAACATAACAGATTTTTTTTTCTAGTCAAACAGCATTTAAATTACCAGTCAAACCAAAATTCAATGACTTTTTACTAAATTTCATTTCTTCAATTCTTTACAAAATTCAATGACTTTTCCGGGATTTGAAAAAATATGAATTTCAATGACTTTCACTTGAACGGATTGGGGGGGTCATACTTTTTATTTCTCAATTACTTGGGGGGTCGGACTTTCATTTTGTATTATAATGGGGGGGTTGGACTTTCTTTCTCGGATCTTTCAAAAATCTGCCTGACCCCCCCAGCAAATTCTAAATGACCGAGACTTTATGTGACACTGGCAATTTCTACAGGTCCGTACTCCGTAGACATAAACTGAATTTTATTTTTACAGACCCGTAACCCCAACCTCCAAGCAGGACTCATTTATAATGTCCTATTTTAGTGAGACTGACTGATGAATCTAAATAGTTGTTTTCACATTTTCATTTCCATCACACTCAAAATAGTCTTCATAGGAATTGGGCCAGCTCGTCGATTATAATTGCTCATTAAAGGTTCTTGAAGGCTTGTAACACAATATGCTAAAGCCATACATATACCATAGTATAGAAAATACAATGTGAAAAGCAGCACTTACAACACAACGGGCACCACACTAAGAAAGTTCTTGTTCTGTGTGTATTGCATCCCAGCATCAACCTGTTCCCAAACAGTATACTTTCTTTCCTTTCCTTGCGAATTTGTATGGAATGGAGTGCCTTTCTCTACGTGCAAATGCAGGAACGTTATCTAAAAAAAAGGGCAATTGAATGTAATAACTAAACCTGTATTCTTGAAAATTAGAATTGAAAGTTATCTTCTAATTAAATATTATATATGGTGTATAGTGTCTTCTGCTTTTCAGCTGTATTCTTGTTAAAATAAAATTTTGTTTTAAAAACAAAAAAATTGACTATGTTTTTATTTATGTTTTAAAAATGCACCGCGGGGGGAGAGTGCAAGAGGGGGGCACCCCCATCTCGCACAGGGGGGTTCGGGGAGATCTCCCCCAATTTTTTTGAAAATGGGATGCATTTTTTCTGCAATCTAGTGTATAATTTACAGAAAAGTTGGGTACTAACATCAGAATAGAATCTTAAATTAATAACACAATTAACGACTTGCAATTGTCTAGTGTAAAAATAAAAAAACAGTCGACAAACTCAGCTAGTGTGAAATTTTTTTGGCTAGTTTAACTTTCAACTCACTAGCCAATTCTGTTAGTATGAAAATAAACTTGTGTCATTAGCTGAAATGTAAGCATTTTAAATGTATCTGAATATATTATGACACAATAGTCAACACAATCGTCTAAGGGACAATTCAGTATTTATGACAGGGTGGGGTAGAAGGATTTTAGGGCAGGCCATGAACTTTTGTCACAATGTTTGGAGGGGGGCTATCAATTTTTTCACACACATTTTAGCGGGGGCCATCAATTTTTTCACAGAAAATTTATTCTTATTTTTGAGTGATTCTATACTAAGATTTACTGGTTTTTTAAAAAATTTCAAAATTCAAATTTGAACCCCTGATTTCTTCAAAAAAAATTGGGGGAAAAGAAAAAAAGATAAAAAGGCTTCCACCCTTGAAGAATCATTGTTTTTTCCATTTTAAAGTAATTTTAAAAAAATTAAAAAAAATTTTATCTTTACCCAAACAAAGTTTTTTTTTTTACTTTCCCCGTTTTTAAACCCAAAATGATCGACATGCGCAGTAGTGTTTTTGAAAATGTCGCAGAAGCAGGGTAAAGAAACGTATATAAATTCTTTAGTGTTGTGAAAAGAAAATAATAAATTTTTGATCATTTTATATGAAAATACAATTTAAAGGAAAACATGAAATAATTCAAGGAAGCAGAGTTTTTTGGGGGTTTTAAAAAAAAATTTGAAAAAATGACAGTATTCAGGAAATTTTTCCCCAAAAGGGAAAAGGGGAAAACCCAATTCTTTTTTCCTTTCCTGTTCTAAAAAAAAAAAAAAACCCCAAAAAATTTTTTTAA
>CM032660.1:61655723-61670912 GCA_019095985.1 Streblospio benedicti | reverse complement strand
TTAAAACCCAAAATTGTTTTTTTAAACAATAAAATTTTTAAAGGGAAAACCAATATTTTAAAAATTAATTTTAAACCTTACAACTTTTTAAAAATTGGGGTTTCAAAAAATTTACCCCAAACCCCCCTTAAAAAATTTTAAAAAGTTAAATTTTAAAACTATATTTTACATCACACTCTATGAACTCTGTTACCGCTAAAGGCATTTTTGACCAGGGCGACCATCGTAAGGGCGTACAATATATTACACCGACTGCTTTGTAATTGCAAAGATGCTACTTCACCCTGCTGGGACAGAATTGACAACTGGAACCAATATATGCCCTTTACAGGACACGTGAATTCATAGAAATACACGTATTAAACCAGCCCCCAAAATTACTTAATTCACTGTTGAATTCCTAGTCTTTCTCCCTTTTCTCATAAGCATGGGAACCACAGCATTTTGCATATACTGTAAACCCTAAGAAATATTCATCATGTTTTTAACCTTTCAGAAACAATAGTGCTCTGCATTTTCATTTGCATACTGTCCTTCATTTAGTTCTTCAACAGGCAGTTGGGTTGCAGATGACAGGTCCTTTTCGTCTCATAGGTGGAAGCTTCATTTATTACTGTATTTTCAGGTACGTTCACTGAATCCTGAAATGCGAATCTCATTGATTAACATTTGCCTACATGATAAACTGCGCGCAGGTGTTGTTTGTATAATTCAGTGTTTTCACTGTAACTTCTGGCATTTACTACTTTTTTCAATATTATATCATAATTTTATTCATCTCATATTCTGTTGTGATCAAACACCTTTGCAAAATACAAACAATGGTTTTAGTACCACAAGTAGAGTATCCAGGGTAGAGTTGATCCTTTTGAATTGAACCTGATTGGATGACCTCAGATTTTCCAACTCGTCTCTGGTTGCCCTACTCTCATTCTGAAGAAAAAAACGCCCATAACAAGAAATCTGAAATATCTCAAGTTATATAGTAGTACTGTCATACCTTCAGGAGATTATAAGCTGGTTTGATAAGTCAAAGGACCAATTGTGTCTATTTTTTTCTTGAAACTACATGTTTGTCTGAAGCTAAACTTCAAGCTTCAAAGTATCGTTTGTATTAGCAAAAAGTATTAAATTGATATCTAGATGTAAAAGTTGCGTACCTTCAATTCATCATTTTCCTCCTTCAGGGCTCCCACTTGTGAACGTATCTCATCATTTTCTGCTCTCAGAGACTTGACCTCTTCTGTTAGAGCGGACACCAGCGACATCACGTGGTCCAGAGAACAGTCTGGAAAAGTGTGGAAAGTGTTGACATTCATATTAAAGCATACTGGTTTAGCTAGCTATGTCTTCTCATTTTATTGCTGATTATCGTTTTGTAAGTTTACATTTTAGAAACATTATCTGTCACCCTCACAAATGGACAGATAATGCTATTTTGAAAAGACACTGGTGATAAATAACTGGCTTGTATTAATATTATGAAATAACAAGGATGTATCTTTTGATTTAAGATTAGTGAGACGAGTAGACTATACTGTGGGAGGAAAAAATGAAAATGGTGATAAAATTGCTTGCCTACATTACGAAGATAGTCGAAAAAATAAATTAATCATAAATGAAGGGGATCCCCCCCCTCTCCATCTCTCTCCATCACTCTCTCCCTCCACCTCTCCTTTCCTCTCTCCAACCCTCTCCACGCATAGGTCCATTCCCGCTCTAAGCTACATAATAGTCTCGTCTTAATACACCACTCACCTGAGCTTTCACCGTGGGTAATCATGCATACCACGATTGTCCCTATAATAAACCAGAATGATGACCGCATCTTCCTCAATTATCAACGGTGAAAAGTACTTTTCTAGTCTTTATTTGACAAAACGACAGACAAATATGTTGAGTGCTGCTAAACTGCGTCGTAGGTGAGTTGCAGTGTTATTTGCTTGTGTTATCTAATGTAGTTCTGCATTTTATCAGATAACACCCACACTCCGTGCAGATGGGGTTCTCACGATATTCATATGTACACGCTACATTGTTGCATTGTTATATTGTTATAAAAATGTAAACATTAATTCAAAATGTTAACAATTCAAACCAAAATTGTTTTTATTTTTATGCTATCAAACCACTACAAAAATGAAAAGTGAATGCATGGCAACGCAACGAGAACTGTACATTAATTTTAAGGATATTACTTTTACTAAACCTGCCTCAGTCGAGGATCTACCAATGTCCAAAAAATAATTGACCAATAGTAATCGACGCATATCTGAGCAACGCCTAACTCATACATTTATCAATCCTCTTCCACATCGGCGGGCTCATGTGACTTACACATTTATAATTGATTTACTATAAAAATCTTGCCTTATATTTGCGAGATTGGTTATGTGTATTGTATGCACAGTATGCACATATATTGTACATGTGCACAGTTCACCCTGGTGTATTGCCTCTACATGGCGTCATTCTGCAAGGAATTCCCTGTCAAGTTTCAGTTCTGAAGATGTTATTGTGATACGATGACGAAAGTGTGAACATAAAAGTATATATTTTTGGATAGTAACTATGAATTGTTATTTAACATATATGTATATATATATGAGTAACTTTGGGGTCGTGAGTTAGAGTCCCGTTAGGTCCGCTTGATATACTCAAATGAAGGATGTCTCTTCCGCTATGTCAATAAAGTGGAAGAGCTTGCTTGGCAGAACAGTGAGAGTATAATTTGATATATGAAACCTATCCTGAAGAAATTTTCGCCAACATGTTTGATTATTTTACTTTAAATGAACGGGGATTTTATGCCATAATTTCTTACTATCCTTGGGCAATTCTGCACCAAATGATGTTACTTTTATAGAAATCCATTTTCATTGAGGGAAGTTATGGGACAAAAGGTGAGTGTGGTTGATTAAGTTATGGTGTATAATCAATTGCCCCTAAGAATGTTTTTCCACTTTTATCAACAACGTGTGGCACCAACTACCCTGACCAACAGCTCACACATCATATATCGACATCTCTGTTAAACCATATATATGGACCCATCAGTATTCAAATTCAATATATGCAAAATACAAATCATTTTACTTGGGAGTTAAACAACGTTTTTTTTTAGCAAGAAGACCACTATAATGATGACTGCATATTGTATTCCCTACATGGGCTATATACAATTTTAAAATCTATTTTTGATGATATGTTTTCAATATATTTCTCATCAGGAGAAGACAAGTGTCATCCAGGTGTCTAACCGTGTTGATTTCCTGCTATGTGCTAATATATCAATTCTGTTTACATGTACATGCAGTGTAAAAAATTTTATAACGTATAAACGTTTACTATTTTACTGCTATTTAACATTTACACAACCTGTTCATTAGAACTTGATATTATATTGGTAAGGAAAACCAATATCTAAAGAATATTTTAGACAATCTATTACTTTATTATAAATTGAATCATCCAATTATATCATATCCCTCATATTTACAAATGGAAAAGATATTGCATTTAAAACTATATTGACTGATATTTAACAATACAATTCTTCTAAAAGATACATAATAATATCTTCTTCATCATATACAGTTGACTGTTATTCTAGCCTGTGCACTAACATACCAGAGAATGTGTTGTCTTTATACTCATCCCCACCATTCTCATGCAAAACACTTGGTCGTGTACATTCTACCCATACCCGGTCATTGACATCACACTCTATGAAAGCACACTGTTACCGCTATAAGCGTAGTGACTAGTGCGACCATCGGCAAAAGGGCGTACAATGTGTACACCATTCTTTGTAATTGCAAAAGCTGCTAATTCACCCTTGTACGACAGAATTGACAACTGGAACCAATATATGCCCTTTACAGGACACGTGAATTCATAGAAATACGTATTAAACCAGCCCCCGAAATTACTTAATTCACTGTTGAATTCTAGTCTTTCTCCCTTTTCATAAGCATGGGAACCACAACACTTGGCGTATACTGTAAACCCGTAGAAATATTCATCATGTTTAAACCTTTCAGAAACAATAGTGGTCGAATTTTCATTTGCATACTGTCCTTCGTTTAGTTCTTCAGCAGGTAGTTGGGTTCCAGATGACAGGTCACTTGCTTCATAGTTGGAAGCTCCTTTTATGACTGTCTTCTCAGGTACTTTCACTGAATCCTGAAACAGGGACAATATCGGTAAACATTTATATACACAACGAATCGCACGCAGGTGTTGTTTGTATAATTCAGTGTTTTCACTGTAACTTCTGGCATTTACTACTTTTTTCAATATTATATCATAATTTTATTCATCTCATATTCTGTTGTGATCAAACACCTTTGCAAAATACAAACAATGGTTTTAGTACCACAAGTAGAGTATCCAGGGTAGAGTTGATCCTTTTGAATTGAACCTGATTGGATGACCTCAGATTTTCCAACTCGTCTCTGGTTGCCCTACTCTCATTCTGAAGAAAAAAACGCCCATAACAAGAAATCTGAAATATCTCAAGTTATATAGTAGTACTGTCATACCTTCAGGAGATTATAAGCTGGTTTGATAAGTCAAAGGACCAATTGTGTCTATTTTTTTCTTGAAACTACATGTTTGTCTGAAGCTAAACTTCAAGCTTCAAAGTATCGTTTGTAATAAAAAAGATATCCAGATTAATATCTGCATACCTTCAATTCATCATTTTCCTTCTTATTTTTCATCATTTTCCTCCTTCAGGGCTCCCACTTGTGAACGTATCTCATCATTTTCTGCTCTCAGAGACTTGACCTCTTCTGTTAGAGCGGACACCAGCGACATCACGTGGTCCAGAGAACAGTCTGGAAAAGTGTGGAAAGTGTTGACATTCATATTAAAGCATACTGGTTTAGCTAGCTATGTCTTCTCATTTTATTGCTGATTATCGTTTTGTAAGTTTACATTTTAGAAACATTATCTGTCACCCTCACAAATGAACAGATAATGCTATATTGAAAGACACTAGTGATAAATAACTGGCTTGTATTATGTATTATGAAATAACAAGGATGTATCTTTTGATTTAAGATTAGTGAGACGAGTAGACTATACTGTGGGAGGAAAAAATGAAAATGGTGATAAAATTGCTTGCCTACATTACGAAGATAGTCGAAAAAATAAATTAATCATAAATGAAGGGGATCCCCCCCCTCTCCATCTCTCTCCATCACTCTCTCCCTCCACCTCTCCTTTCCTCTCTCCAACCCTCTCCACGCATAGGTCCATTCCCACTCTCAGCTACATAATAGTCTTGTCTTAATACACCACTCACCTGAGCTTTCACCGTGGGTAATCATGCACACCACGATTGTCCCAATAATGAACCAGAATGATGACAGCATCTTCCTCAATTGTCGACGGTGAAAAATACTTTTCTAGTCTTTATTTGACAAAACGACAGACAAATATGTTGAGTGTTGCTAAACTGCGTCGTAGGTGAGTTGCGGTGTTATTTGCTTGTGTTATCTGATGTAGTTTTACATTTTATCAGATAACACCCACACTCATGCAGATGGGGGTTCTCACGATATTCATATGAACACGCTACATTGTTGCATTGTTATATTGTTATGAAAATGTAAACATCATTTCAAAATGTTAATAATTCAAACCAAATGTGTTTATTATATATGCTACCAAACCACTACAAAAAATGTGAAGTGAATGCATGGCAAAGCGACGAGAACTAAACATGAATTTTAAGGATATTACTTTTTACTATATTGGCCTCAGTCGAGGATCTACCAATGTCCAGAAAATAATTGAGCAATAGTAATCCACCAATATCTGAGCAACGCCTTACTCATGCATTTATCATTCCTTTTTCCACATCGGCCGGCTCATGTGACTCACTCATTTATAATTGATTTACTATAAACATTTTGCCTTATATTTGCGAGATTGGTTATGTGTATTATATGAATCAATTGCCACTATGAATTTTCCCCACTTTTATCGACAACTTGTGGCACCAACCACCCTAACCACAAGCTCACATATCATATATTGACATCTCTGTTAAACCACATATATGGACAAATCAGTATTCAAATTCAATATGTGCAAAATACAAATCATTTTACTTGGGAGTTAAACGACGTTTTTAGCGGGAAGGCCATAATAGATTGATGACTGTATATTCCATTCCCCACATGGGCTATATAGAATTTTTAATCTATTTTTGGTGATATGTTTTCAATATATTCCTCCGCCTGAGAAGACAAATGTCATACAGATCTCTAACCGTGTTGATATCCTGCTATGTGCTAATATATCAATTCTATTTACACGTACATGCAGTTTAGAAAATTTTATAATGTATGAACGTTTACTATTTTACTAAGTATTTACCATTAAAACAACCTCTCTGTTTCATGAGAACTTGATATCATATTGGGAAGGAAAACCAATATCTGAAAAATATTTTCAACAATCTATCACTTTATTATAAATTGAATCATCCAATTATATCATATCCCTCATATTTACAAATGGAAAAGAAATTGTAATTAAAACTATATGGACTGATATTTAACCATACAATTCTTCTAAAAGATTCATGATAATATCTTCTTCATAATATACAGTTAACCGTTATTCTAGCCTGTGCACTAACATACCAGAGAATGTGTTGTCTCTCAAAATATCCCCATTATACGCATGCAAAACACTTGGTCGTTCACACTCTGCCCATACCCGATCATTGACATCACACTCTATGAGAACACTGTTACCGCTATGAGCATAGTGACCAGTGCTACCATCGGCATAAGGGCGTACAATATATACACCATTCTTTGTAATTGCAAAAGCTGCTAATTCACCCCTGTACGACAGAATTGACAACTGGAACCAATATATGCCCTTTACAGGACACGTGAATTCATAGAAATACGTATTAAACCATCCCCCGAAATTACTTAATTCACTGTTGAATTCTAGTCTATCTCCCGTTTTGTAAGCATGGGAGCCACAGCACTTGGCGTATACTGTAAACCCGTAGAAAACTTCATCATGTTTAAACCTTTCAGAAACAATAGTGCTCGAATTTTCATTTGCATACTGTCCTTCATTCAGTTCTTCATCAGGCAGTTGGGTTCCAGATGACTCATTGGTGGATGATTCTTTTATGTCTGTCTTTTAATGTACTTTCACAGAATCCTGAAACACAGATGTCATTGGTTAACCAGTGTTAACATTTACCTACATAATGAACAGCATGCAGATGTTGTTTGCATGATTTCGTGTTTTCACTGTAGTTCATTGCACCAAATGTATTTTTAATCTTATATCATCGTTTTATTCATTTCATATTCTGTTGTGATCAAACACCTTAGGAAAATACAAAACGATGGTTTCAATACCACAAGTAGAGTGTCCAAGGTAGAGTTGATCCTTTTGAATCGGACCTGATTGATTGACCTCAAAGTTTCCAACTCGTCTCTGGTTGCCCTACTCTCCATCTGAAAAATGAAGAATGTTATAGTTGTTGTAATTGTACATGTACATCCGTGCCCGTATGAATAGGGAGTTGGACTCATGACTAGAAGGTGGTGGGTTCGATTCACGTCGGGTCTGGTGGTGGGTGTTGAGCAAACTTACCCATAACAGGATGCGCACTATTCCGTGGTACCTACATGTAAAATAGGTACAGGTCAAGCGCGTGAACGCAAATGTGAGTGATAAGTACGTCTAAACTACGGTAGCAATGAGCTTCATGCTCCCCAGGGAGTTGAGAACCATATAGTGTGGCAATGATGCCAATGACCTGGTGTAAAATGTTAAGTAGTGAGAACAAAATACTTGGATCATAACTATAATATATAAACCACCACATTTACATTTACATGTGCAATTGATATCTATTATATATGACTGTATGTGTATATGGTGGTCTTTTTATATACTGGTAGTATATTTACGTCATTTCTAGATGGTGCTATCCGTCAATGGAATCAGACAATCAGTCAATGGAACAATTGTGTCTATTTTTTAAAACTATCCTTACAACTCAGGCTAACCTTTGAGCTTTAAAGCAACTTTGGTAGTAAACTCATAATTATGTTGTACATGAATCTTGTAGACATAATATTTGCCTACCTTCAATTCATCATTTTCCTTTCTCAGGAAGTTCAATGAAGAGCGGATCTGTCCATTTTCCTCCTTCAGGGTGTCCATTGTGAGAACGGATCTCACCATTTTCTGCTCTCAGAGACTTGACTCGTCCGTTAAGAGGACACCAGCGACATCACGTGATCCAGATCTGGAAAGTGTGAAAAGTGTTTACAATCATGATTGGGCATAATGGTTTGGCTAGCATTGCCTTCTCAGTACAAAGCTGGTCATTGTGTCTATTTGCACAGGTTGCAGATCATACATTATAAGTCAGTCTTATGAATAAAGTGATAATAATATATTAAAAAGACAAAATTGTTAAAATAACCGGTCATATATCATGAAATAACACAGAGATATGCTACAATTTAAAGGTATAGAGACAAGTAGACTATATTGTGCAAGGAAAAAAACGAAACAGTTGTCCTAAAATTGCTTTTGCCAACATTAACAGGATGATCAAAAATGATTTTATCATAAAAAATGAAGGGGATATTTCCGTCTCTACTTTACCAGTCTCTCTCTTCTCTCTCTCTCTCTTTGCCAATCTGTCTTTAGCTATTTATATCTATTCCAAATATTGCCATTTATGACCACCCTAATCTCAACTACATAATAGTCTTGTCTTAATACACCACTCACCTGAGCTTTCACCGTGGGTAATCATGCACACCACGATTGTCCCAATAATAAACCAGGATGATGACAGCATCTTCCTCAATTATCGACGGTGAAAAATACTTTTCTAGTTTTTATTCGACAAAACAACAGACAAATATGTTGAGTGTTGCTAAACTGCGTCGCATGTGAGTTGCGGTGTTATTTGCTTGTGTTATCTGATGTAGTTTTACATTTTATCAGATAACACCCACGCTGCGTGCAGATGTGGGGTTCTCATGATATTCATATGTACACGCTACATTGTTGCATTGTTATATTGTTATAAAAATGTAAACATTATTTCAAAATGTTAATAATTCAAACCAAAATAGTTTATTATATATGCTACCAAACCACACAAAAATGTTGTCGCCAACAGATATGATGATTTTACTTTAAATGAACGGGGATTTTATGCCATGACTTTTAATAATCCTTGCCAATTCTGCACCAAATGATGTTACTTTCATAGAAATGCATTTTCTTTTGAGGAAGTTATATCACAAAATATCTTTATATCTCTTTATACTTCTTGATTCAAAATAATCTTTTAGCAATAATATTTCTGCCTCTATAGAGTAGCTAAGACAGGTTTTACAACCCAAGCGTCTTTTTAACTATAGCAACAAACTTGTGGCACCAATATACCTGAAGACAGGTTTTATATTGAACCATCTGTTAAACCATATATGGACCCATCAGGTCTATTTCTTATATCATTATAAATACAAATGATTTTACTTGGGAGTTAAAAAACGTTTTTCCCAAGAAGAAACCATAATAATTGATGACCCTTTCCACAATTTCGTATTGGGAACCCATGACCTCTGGTTGAGATGATAACAGACATGGGCTTACAAGAGACACAATTTTAACAGCTCACTGCTTGGGATGATGGTATGTTTTCAATCTCATTGGGGTCTTGAGTTCGATTCCATCCACTGGAATAGTTAAAAATGGAAGCAAAAGCTATATCTGTCATCCAGATATTTCTAAGAAGACCATCAGATCTCTAACCGTGTTGATATCCTACTATGTGCTAATATTTTAATAATTCTATTTACACGTACATGCAGTGTAGAAAATTTTATAACGTATCAACGTTCACTATTTTACTGAGTATTTAACATTTACACAACCTCTCTGTTTCATTAGAACTTGATATCATATTGGGAAGGAAAACCAATATCTGAAGAATATTTTCGACAATCTATCACTTTATTATAAATTGAATCGTTTGATTTTATCATATCCCTTATATTAACAAAATGAGAACAAATTGAAATTATTAAAACTATATTGACTGATATTTAAAAATACAATTCGTCTAAAAGACACATGATAATGTCTTCTTCATCATATACAGTTAACTGTTATTCTAGCCTGTGGACTAACATACCAGAGAATGTGTTGTCTTTCTGATTATCCCCACCACCCTCATACAAAACACTTGGTCGTATAGATTCTACCCATAGCCGATCATTTACATCACACTCTATGAGAGCACTGTTACCGCTATTTGCATAGTGATCAGGGCTACCATCGGCAAAAGGGCGTACAATATGTACACCATTCTTTGTAATTGCAAAAGATGCTATTTCACCCTTGTACGACAGAATTGACAACTGAAACCAATATATTCCCTTTACAGGACACGTGAATTCATAGAAATACGTATTAAACCAGCCCCCGAAATTGCTTAATTCACTGTTGAATTCTAGTCTTTCTCCCGTTTCATAAGCATGGGAACCACAACACTTGGCGTATACTGTAAACCCGTAGAAATATTCATCATGTTTAAACCTTTCAGAAACAATAGTGCTCGAATTTTCATTTGTATACTGTCCTTCATTTAGTTCTTCATCAGGCAGTTGGGTTCCAGATGACTGGTCACTCGTCTCATAGGTGGACGATCCTTTTATGTCTGTCTTTTCATGTACTTTCACTGAATCCTGAAACACAGATGTCATTGGTTAACATTTACCTACACAATGAACTGCACACAGATGTTGTTTGTATGATTTCGTGTTTTCACTGTAGTTTATTGCACCAAATGTATTTTAAATCTTATATCATAGATTTATTCATTTCATATTCTGTTGTGATCAAACACCTTAGGAAAATACAAAGCGATGGTTTCAATACCACAAGTAGAGTGTCCAAGGTCGAGTTGATCCTTTGGAATCGGACCTGATTGGTTGACTTCAAAGTTTCCAACCCGTCTCTGGTTGCCCTACTCTCCATCTGAAAAATGAAGAATGTGATAGTTGTTGTAATTGTACATGTACATGTACAGGTCAGGCGCGTGAACGCAAATGTGAGTGATAAGCACGTCTGAGCTACGGTAGCAATGAGCTTCATGCTCCCCAGGGAGTTGAGAACGATATAGTGTGGCAATGATGCCAATGACCTGGTGTAAAATGTAAAGTAGTGAGAACAAAATACTTGGATCATAACTATAATATATAAACCACCACATTTACATTTACATTTGCAATTGATATCTATTATATATGACTGTATGTGTATATGGTGGTCTTTTTATATACTGGTAGTATATTTACGTCATTTCTAGATGGTGCTATCCGTCAATGGAATCAGTCAATCAGTCAATGGAACAATTGTGTCTATTTTTTTAAATTATCTTTTCAACTCAAGCTGAACTGTAAGCTTTAAAGCAACTTTGGTAGTAAACTCATCTTGTAGACATCTTGTAGACATGATATTTGCCTACCTTCAATTCATCATTTTCCTTTCTCAGGAAGTTCAACGAAGAGCGGATCTGCCCATTTTCCTCCTTCAGGGTGTCCACTTGTGAACGGATCTCACCATTTTCTGCTCTCAGAGACTTGACTTCGTCCCTTAGAGAGGACACCAGCGACATCACATGGTCCAGATCTGGAAATTGTGAAAAGTGTTTACAATCATGATTGGGCATAATGGTTTGGCTAGCATTGCCTTCTCAGTACAAAGCTGGTCATTGTGTCTATTTGCACAGGTTGTAGATCATACATTATAAGTCACTCTTATGAATAAAGTGATAATAATATATTAAAAAGACAAAATTGTTAAGTAACCGGTCATATATCATGAAATAACACAGAGATATGCTACAATTTAAAGGTATCGAGACAAGTAGACTATATTGTGCAAGGAAAAAACGAAACAGTTGTCCTAAAATTGCTCGCCAACATTAACAGGATGATCAAAATGATTTTATCATAAAAATGAAGGGGATTTTTCTCTTCTCTACTTTCCCAGTCTCTCTCTCTCTCTTTTTCTGCCAATCTGTCTTTAGCTATTTGTATCTATTCTAAATATTGCCATTTATCTCTCTCCCTCTCAACTACATAATAGTCTTGTCTTAATACACCACTCACCTGAGCTTTCACCGTGGGTAATCATGCACACCACGATTGTCCCAATAATAAACCAGGATGATGACTGCATCTTCCTCAATTATCGACGGTGAAAAATACTTTGCTAGTTTTGATTTGACAAAATGACAGACACATATGGAGGGATTGCTAAAACTGCGTGGGTAGGTGAGTTGGGGTGCTAGGCGCTGTGTTATCTCATGCAGTTTTGCATTTTATCAGATAACACCCACACTCCGTGCAGGTGGGCTTCTCACGATATTCATATATACATGCTACATTGTTGCATTGTTATATTGTTATAAAAATGTAAACATTAATTCAAAATGTTAACAATTCAAACCAAAATTGTTTATTATTTATGCTATCAAACCACTACAAAAATGTGAAGTGAATGCATGCCAAAGCGACGAGAACTGTACATTACTATACCGGCCTCTAGTCCACTAGATCT
Source organism: Streblospio benedicti (assembly GCA_019095985.1). NCBI lineage: Eukaryota > Metazoa > Annelida > Polychaeta > Spionida > Spionidae > Streblospio > Streblospio benedicti. The sequence continues at coordinate 61,658,267 of CM032660.1, read as the reverse complement.
ACCAACGTCCAAAAAAATAATTTGACTAATAGGGGATGGAAGTTACCGGAATAGGAACAACCATAACCAGACTAACTGATTATTACGTATTGCTTTGGAATTGTGATTGATTCTTGCCATAGGCAAGGGTAGTCATCCCCAGTCCACGTCCCCATAATATTCTATTGTGATAGCTAGGTCAACGTTCAGTCTGCCCTCGAATGGTTTCAATGAAGAGGAGGTGCTCATGGGTTTCTGCACAGTTCTTGGAAATTCAAAGATTATAAAAGAAAATACATTATAGAAATAATGACGTTTTGTGTCAGCACTGTTATGTCATAGCTAATGGCTATAACAAGTGTCAGCCATAATTAAGGTTCAATTCTCTCTAGTGTTATAGAGAAAATGAAGTGCTGTTTCTTGAGTACATGACTGGGATACCTCGATGCTTTAAGCATGAAGAGGTAAATCGAGCAATAAGTAGTATTAAAAGAATACGGGGAAACAAGTTTAAATAACGTTTGATATATGAGCATCATCCCTGTTCATCTGGACAATCATGAGTCATAATGCAACCAGCACTATCGTCTGATAGCGAGCAGCACAAAACACAGTAATACTTTCAATGAAGACCACTATACGTAGGAAATCCACCTTTTCAAGAAGAATATAAACAATAATAAACTTCAAAATAGCTAAATAGCCGACATCCAATAGACATTGAAAAAATAAGGGTGGTTTACTGTATAAGGATAACAGTTAAAAAGATATGTGACTTTTATCTAAATATTAAAGAAATATTTTACTCTTCCTTCCAAAATGTTATATCAAATAGGGCTAATGAGTCTTGATTTGTTTTTACTTGAATTGGGACACCCATATAGGACTTGGTCCCAACATGCGTTCATCATTTCCGCAGATCACGCTCTATAAATAGTGCAGACATGCCATGGTAGCTGCAGGCTCCCGGTCCACCACTTACCCCAAACAGGAATCAAAACGTTGTCTTTCACATGGGCTGACTAATTTGGCTTAGGTTTGTCTTTTTAAAGAGACATGCACATGCACCAAGGTATATAATAAATTTATGCCATGTAAATGGTACTTGCTGAATCAGTTGGATAAATACATTTTCAGCTATTTGTATTATTCCATTTCTGCATAATTAAACTTTTTTTTTTTTTTTTAACTCTGAGAAGTTGTTTTGTAACCACACATTGGCGATGTCAATATTATCATTCTATCAGCCTTAATAAACATTACATACACGCGAATTTCGGCTAGCGGCGCACGAGTGATAAAGGCTACAGTCATATTGTTAGTACCTTTCAATGTCAATCTACTCGTTTTTCTCTCAGTTTTAATTTATTTATATTTTTCTATCAAACGCGTGTTTTTGATTGTAAAAATGGAAGTTATTAGGTGCAACTTGTCAAGTATATAGCTGATGGTCTTAACCACAATAAGATTAGAACAAGTGAATATCACACCATAAAAGAAAAACAGCATATTGTGTGTAGAAATGGAGGGCGGTGCATTGTGACAAGAATTTGTAAATGTAAACTTTTGCTGGTAAAATTCTATAGTCAAACAGATTTATGCAAACAAATATTTTTAGTAAAACAATGAATTTTAATTTTGTAAAAAATCATTTCAGGTTTTCCTAATTGCTATTTATTATTCAGCTGAATAGCAAAATAAGAAGAAAAATTATTGTAAAACTTCGGCTTTTATGCAATATATTTTTAAGGAATAGTGAATGGGCTATCTGAGGAAAAGGTTACATTTCAGAAACAAACACTTCAGGGATATACCATTTTTGCCATTTTTTTTTCTGAGTCATATGAGAATCTGGAAACCAGTTTATGATGGCAGAATACCATGATATTCAGTGAAAATCATTCAGCCAAGTGGAAATCTGACAAAAGTGGATGAGAATCCACACTGGGGAGAAAGAATATCAGTGTATAGTGTGTGAGAAATCATTCAATCACAGTGGAGATCTGACAATCCATATGAGAATCCACACTGGAGAGAAAGAATATCAGTGTATAGTGTGTGAAAAAATCATTTAGTCAAAGTGGAAAACTGAAAATGAAAATCCACACTGGAGAAAAAGAATGATCAGTGGTGAGAAAATCCACACTTATGTGTGGTGTGTGAAGTGTGATCCCAATGTGGCCAATGTTTTTAATGTGACAAATGTTTTAGTGACAGTTTGACCAATCACATGAAAATCCACACTGGAGAGAAAGAATATCAGTGTACAGTGTGTGAGAAATCATTCAGCCGAAGTGGAACTCTGACAGATCATATGCGAACTCACTCTGGGGAGAAAAAACATCAGTGTACAGTGTGTGAGAAATCATTTAGTCAAAGTGGAAGTCTGAAAACCCACATGAAAATCCACACTGGGGAGAAAGAACATCAGTGTATAGTGTGTGCGAAATCATTTAGTCAAAGTGGAAATTTGAAATCCCATATGAGAATTCACACCGGTGAGAAACCTTATGAGTGTGATCAATGTCGCAAATGCTTTAGTGACAGTAGTGCCTTGTCCAAGCA
>CM032660.1:61594073-61655623 GCA_019095985.1 Streblospio benedicti | reverse complement strand
GCCATCAAATCCTTCCCAATTCGCCAAATATTTCTTTAATAAATTTTTTCTTTTGGGGGTTTAATATCACAAAATTTTATATTCCCCTTCCAGTCTCCTCTCTCCTCTTTCCCCCCAAAAACCACACAAAACCAAAGCAAATATGTCTAAGGATGTATAACTGGGCAGGTTTTGCAATTAGCTTTTTTAACTATATTTTTTTTGCAATTCCCGAACTCCGCAAGGTGGGCCATGATATTCTTTTAAGCAATGAGCTTAAAGGTTACGTGAACATTTGAAACAAAATTTTCAGTGTTCATATTTTTATACTTTTTCCAACCCCCAAAATTTTCCCAACGATAAATATGAAATTTTAAAATTTTTCCTTTTTAACTTTATAATGCCTTCCCCAAAATTAGACTGTAACCAAATAATCTCCACCCTGTTCGTTCTCTAACAAAAAAAAATTTAAAATTTCAATTTTGGAACCATATATTAAACACTAAAAACTAATAACCTTTAACTTCGTCCTCGGGTTCGAACCAACCCCCTGGAGATGAACAACCAAGATGTAACTGGTACGGACATCGGTTAAAACCTCTTAACAGCTCACTGGGATATTTTATTCTGTCTACAACCTATTTCACCAACCCGGGATGATATAGTTAAAGGAAGTTTAAAAAACCTCTTAAGCTATTCATCTTGGTAAAATATTTAATTTAAAAGAAAAGGGGAAAGAGGAAGAAAAGGGGAAAGAGAAAAAAAATATATCCCAAGCACTGGAACACATATATATCATTCAAAAGCATAAAAATCTAAAAAACCCTTTTCCCAAAATTTCGTCCTCAAGTGGATTCGAACCCACGCCCTTTAGGTTGAGATGATAACAACCAAGTATGTAAGCTGGAGGTCACAGAGACATCGTTCAGCCGAGTAACCTTTAACAGCTTGCTGCTTGGGATGATGGTATCATTCTGGTCTCACAAACTTGGGGTCGTGAGTTCGAGCACTGGGCCCACTTGATATAGTTAAATGGAAGCATAGGGTTGTAAAACCTGTCTTCAGCTATATCTACGTTGGTAGAAATATGCTTGCTAAAAAATGTGAGAGAGAAGTATAAAAATATATCCGCAAAGCACTGGGAAACACATATAATACAAAAGGTGAGTGTCATTGATTGCTATGGTGTATAATCAATTTCCCCTATGAATTTTCCCCCACTTTTATCAACAACTTGTGGCACCAACTACCCTGACCACCAGCTCACATATCATATATTGACATCTCTGTTAAACCACATATATGGACAAATCAGTATTCAAATTCAATATGTGCAAAATACAAATCATTTTACTTGGGAGTTAAACGACGTTTTTAGCGGGAAGGCCATAATAGATTGATGACTGTATATTCCATTCCCCACATGGGCTAAATAGAATTTTTAATCTATTTTTTGATGATATGTTTTCAATATATTTCTCATCAGGAGAAGACAAGTGTCATCCAGATCTCTAACCGTGTTGATATCCTACTATGTGCTAATATATCAATTCTATTTACACGTACATGCAGTTTAGAAAATTTTATAATGTATGAACGTTTACTATTTTACTAAGTATTTACCATTAAAACAACCTCTCTGTTTCATGAGAACTTGATATCATATTGGGAAGGAAAACCAATATCTGAAGAATATTTTCGACAATCTATGACTTTATTATAAATTGAATCGCTTCAATTATATCATATCCCACATATTAACAAAATGGAAAGAAATTGAAATTAAAAACTATATTGACTGATATTTAAAAATACAATTCTGTCTAAAAGATACATGATAATATCTTCTTCATCATATACAGTTAACTGTTATTCTAGCCTGTGGACCTAACATACCAGAGAATGTGTTGTCTTTATGATTATCCCCACCACCCCTCATGCAAAACACTTGGTCGTATACATTCTACCCATACCCGGTCATTGACATCACACTCTATGAGAACACTGTTAAGCATAGTGACTAGTGCAGGGCTACCATCGGCAAAAGGGCGCACAATATGTACACCATTCTTTTGTAATTGCAAAAGATGCTAATTCACCCTTGTATGACAGAATTGACAACTGGAACCAATATATGCCCTTTTACAGGACACGTGAATTCATAGAAATACGTATTAAACCAGCCCCCAAAAAATTACTTAATTCACTGTTGAATTCCTAGTCTTTCTCCTGTTTCATAAGCATGGGAAGCACAGCACTTGGCGTATACTGTAAACCCGTAGAAAACTTCATCATGTTTAAACCTTTCAGAAACAATAGTGCTCGAATTTTCATTTGCATACTGTCCTTCATTCAGTTCTTCATCAGGCAGTTGGGTTCCAGATGACTGACTCGTCTCATAGGTGGACAATCCTTTTATGTCTGTATTTTCATGTACTTTCACTGAATCCTGAAACACAGATGTCATTGGTTAACATTTACCTACATAATGAACAGCATGCAGATGTTGTTTGCATGATTTCGTGTTTTCACTGTAGTTCATTGCACCAAATGTATTTTTAATCTTATATCATCGTTTTATTCATTTCATATTCTGTTGTGATCAAACACCTTAGGAAAATACAAAACGATGGTTTCAATACCACAAGTAGAGTGTCCAAGGTAGAGTTGATCCTTTTGAATCGGACCTGATTGATTGACCTCAAAGTTTCCAACTCGTCTCTGGTTGCCCTACTCTCCATCTGAAAAATGAAGAATGTTATAGTTGTTGTAATTGTACATGTACATACATGGATAGGGAGTTGGACCTGGACTAGAAGGTGGTGGGTTCGATTCCCGCCGGGTCTGGTGGAAATGTGAGTAACAGGATATTCCGTGGTACCTACATGTAAAATAGGTACAGGTCAAGCGCGTGAACGCAAATGTGAGTGATAAGTACGTCTAAACTACGGTAGCAATGAGCTTCATGCTCCCCAGGGAGTTGAGAACCATATAGTGTGGCAATGATGCCAATGACCTGGTGTAAAATGTTAAGTAGTGAGAACAAAATACTTGGATCATAACTATAATATATAAACCACCACATTTACATTTACATGTGCAATTGATATCTATTATATATGACTGTATGTGTATATGGTGGTCTTTTTATATACTGGTAGTATATTTACGTCATTTCTAGATGGTGCTATCCGTCAATGGAATCAGACAATCAGTCAATGGAACAATTGTGTCTATTTTTTTAAAACTATCCTTTCAACTCAAGCTGAACTGTAAGCTTTAAAGCAACTTTGGTAGTAAACTCATAATTATGTTGTACATGAATCTTGTAGACATAATATTTGCCTACCTTCAATTCATCATTTTCCTTTCTCAGGAAGTTCAATGAAGAGCGGATCTGTCCATTTTCCTCCTTCAGGGTGTCCACTTGTGAACGGATCTCACCATTTTCTGCTCTCAGAGACTTGACCTCGTCCGTTAGAGAGGACACCAGCGACATCACATGGTCCAGATCTGGAAAGTGTGAAAAGTGTTTACAATCATGATTGGACATAATGGTATAATGATTTGGCTAGCATTGCCTTCTCAGTACAAAGCTGGTCATTGTGTCTATTTGCACAGGTTGCAGATCATACATTATAAGTCAGTCTTATGAATAAAGTGATAATAATATATTAAAAAGACAAAATTGTTAAGTAACCGGTCATATCTCAGAGATATGCTACAATTTAAAGGTATAGAGACAAGTAGACTATATCGTGCAAGGAAAAAACGAAACAGTTGTCCTAAAATTGCTCGCCAACATTAACAGGATGATCGAAATGATTTTATCATAAAAATGAAGGGATATTTCTCGTCTCTACTTTTCCAGTCTCTCTCTCTCTCTCTCTTTCTCTGCCAATTGGTCTTTAGCTATTTGTATCTATTCTAAATATTGCCATTTATCTCTCTCCCTCTCAACTACATAATAGTCTTGTCTTAATACACCACTCACCTGAGCTTTCACCGTGGGTAATCATGCACACCACGATTGTCCCAATAATAAACCAAGATGATGACTGCATCTTCCTCAATTATCGACGGTGAAAAGTACTTTGCTAGCTTTGATTTGACAAAATGACAGACACATATGTTAGGGGTTTTGCTCAACTGCGTTGTAGGTGAGTTGCGGTGTTATTTACTTGTGTTATCTAATGCAGTTTTGCATTTTATCAGATAACACCCACGCTGCGTGCAGATGTGGGGTTCTCATGATATTCATATGTACACACTACATTGTTGCATTGTTATATTGTTATAAAAATGTAAACATTAATTCAAAATGTTAACAATTCAAACCAAAATTGTTTATTATTTATTCTATCAAACCACCACAAAAATGCAAAGTGAATGCATGGCAATGCGACAAGAACTGTACATTAATTTTAAGGATATTACTTTTACTAAACCGGCCTCAGTCTAGGATCTACTGATGTCCAAAAAATAATTGACCAATAGGGGATGGAAGTTACCAGAACAGGAACTACCGTTACCAACCAGACTAAACTCAACTGGATTATGGAGCGAGCGATGATACAAGCTGTCCCAATGTTATGCTTATGGGTGAAATTGCGCAATACATTTTGAACATACATAGCTCAATGAAAATTAAGACTTCAGCAATCTCACTTACATACATCACAGATAATATATTTTCCTTTCGTTCGATAGTAAAATTAGCTATAAACTATCGCATTTAGTATATTTAATTTAAGTTGAACCAGTGACATCGTTGCGTGATGCTAAAAAGTCTACTGACAATATCAGCAGGCGACGACAGGTGTAGCGACAATAAAAAAAAAACAGACATTGGGTCATATCTCTGTTATACAGTGTCGTATTAATATATAATTTTGATGGAAATAATCTGCAGTAATATGTGATTCTATTCATATACATAAGTCTATGTAATTGTTTTAACTAAATAGTTTAATTTGACCATTAATCACATGCATCGCCATATCTAACAGTCAGCGTTCGGACATTAGCTGTCAAATGCATTAGGTATTACAGGGATTTTGTCCAAATCGGACTCATTGCTGTATATTTTATTATTTATTATGGTGAAAATAAGAAACTAGACAGTATTCAGAATGTGTACTGTTAATGTGAAAACGTTCGGATGAGTACCATATGAGCTAGTAAAGGATTATTGTTTTATGTCAACAATGGAAAACTCCGAATCGACTGACTAGACTCACGGCATTTTCTGGTCGGACGCACGACGTGTTTCGTACCATGATCCACAGACACCTACATTCTCGTAAAAGCACCTATTTGAATTCTTATCGCATATCTGAGCAACGCCTATCTCATGCATTTATCAATCCTCTTCCACATCGGCCGGCTCATGTGACTTACGCATTCATAATTGATTTACTATGAAAATCTTGCATTATATTTGCGAGATTGGTTAAGTGTATTGTATGCACAGTATGCACATACATGTATATTGTACATGTGCACAGTTCACCCTGGTGTATTGCCTCTACATGGCGTCATCCTGCAAGGAATTCCCTGTCAAGTTTCAGTTCCGATGGTGTTATTGTGATACGATGACGAAAGTCTCAATATAAAAGTAAATATATTTGGATAGTAACTATGAATTGTTATTTAACATATATGTATATATGAGTAACTTTGGGGTCGTGAGTTAGAGTCCCGTTAGGGCCGCTTGATATACTCAAATGAAGGATGTCTCTTCAGCTATGTCAATAAAGTGGAAGAGCTTGCTTGGCAGAACAGTGAGAGTATAATTTGATATATGAAACCTATCCTGAAGAAATTTTCGCCAACATGTTTGATTATTTTACTTTAAATGAACGGGGATTTTATGCCATAATTTCTTACTATCCTTGGGCAATTCTGCACCAAATGATGTTACTTTTATAGAAATCCATTTTCATTGTGGGAAGTTATGGGACAAAAGGTGAGTGTGGTTGATAAAGTTATGGTGTATAATCAATTGCCCTGAAGAATTTTTTTCAACTTTTATCAACAACTTGTGGCACCAACTACCCTGACCAACAGCTCACACATCATATATCGACATCTCTGTTAAACCATATATATGGACCCATCAGTATTCAAATTCAATATATGCAAAATACAAATCATTTTACTTGGGAGTTAAACAACGTTTTTAGCAAGAAGACCACTATAATGATGACTGCATATTGCATTCCCCACATGGGCTATATAAAATTTCCAGATGACTGGTCACTCGTCTCATAGGTGGATGATCCTTTTATTTTTTATTTTTTTCCATATTTGGATATTTTATTTGTACAAATATGTTTATATTAATGAAATAGATTACTCATGATTTGTTCTGGATTTGACAGAATGCATTCAATCTCAACAGCAAAATATTTAAGTTCTTTATGAAAATTCTTTTCTCACCAATCTAGAAATTTTGTACCATGGAAATATGTGCTGGGTAAAAAAGTTTCCTGTAAACCGCCATAGGCGAATTTATTATGAGTTAAACACTACATATTTACATTTCATTTTCACAGACACAAGTTTTTATTTACACATGTACAAGTATTAGGTCTTATTCAAATCATATTTATTCCAATTTGAATTCACATAACAAATGTTGAAATGAAATAGCATTTCAATCTCACAGACACAAGTTTTTATTTACACATGTACAAGTATTAGGTCTTATTCAAATCATATTTATTCCAATTTGAATTCACATAACACATGTTGAAATGAAATAGCATTTAATCTAAAGCTAATAATTTACCACATACAACCCTCACACCTGTTAAGGCCCACACCAACAATCTAAACAGTTGGAACTCCAATCTAAATACACATTCAGCTACATGCAATCGACAATTGTTCAACCTTAAATTTCATGGGCATTATTTGGATGGTCTTACACAATATCATCATCACAATTTGTGTCCAGAAGAAAACAAGAATTACAGAATTAGACAGAAAAACACTCAATGTCCATAAAGCATCTCACATCTTATGTAGCGACCCCCAAGGCCTTGTTACCACCATAACCATCCATCCAAGAGCCCAAACCCTTAAACTTGCCCCATTCATTAGAAGTGTACTAAAATGAAGTCTTTTGGAATTTCAAATTTCAATTAAAAATGACATTTTTTATCCACCGTTTGGATGATTGTGCCCCATGGCAATTGGTATGTGGACGGTTGACCGGATACCCGACTACAGTCAAGTTTCTATACATTGTCGGATATTAAATTAAGTAATCGTTTATTAATTTTGATGACTATAACATTAAAATCCCTTAATATTTTACAAAATTTCACTAACGGCATTGTTGCAAGCTATACGTGTGGGGGATAACACGCGGATTTAACATGACAGCGCAGGTTTACAGATAGAAATAGACAATATCAAACCTAAAAATGCATTACTAAATAATAGTACAGAATGTAAATAGTGCAAATAATTTAAGGTATGGCAAATAATAATGAATCCATTGAAGGGTATTATTGCGTACAATCCGACAACACCAGTGTCAGTGATACAGTGTAAAAATTCTCCCGGGATGTTTTTGAATATAAGGGCGATAATCAGCAATTAACCGGTCTCAATTTTTTCTAGCTGTACACATACTATACATTCAAATACTAGCAACTCCTTGGGCTTTTAGGTTGAAAACTGGCAATTCAGGGGATGATTTTTTATATGATCCAAATTTTGTGGCAGGCGTTAGATAACTGTGTACAAAATACGGCATTACATTATGAAATTAATTATAATCAATTAACTCTACATCTAGCTGCTTCTGAATTCATTTATGAAATACATTTTACATCCTTAAAACACAATCGAGTGCAGTAAGCATTCTTTTCAAAGAGCAACACATATTTCTCTAAGTGATTTCCATGAAAGAAGTCCAAACACACACACTCCATGAATCCGTGGCTCTTATCGTTCCTCACATTAACAACAGATTATCAGCCTCAACAATTGGCTGTCAAGTGTTTCATTTATTTAAAGAAAACGACTAGCATTGCATGGCTTGACACAATGCCCAGTGATAAAAGGAAGTCAAAGAATCAGTAAATTCACCAGGTATCAGTAATGAGAGGGGTAATGTGAGGGGGGTCCTTTCTGTCTTTTCAGGTACTTTTCACTGAATCCTGAAACAGGAACGTTATCGATTAACATTTATCTACACAACGAATCGCACGCAAATGTTGTTTGTATAATTCAGTGTTTTCACTGTAATTTATGGCATTTACTACTGTTTCAATCTTATATCATGATTTTATTCATTTCATATTCTGCTGTGATCAAACACATTTGGAAAATACATAACAATAGTTTCCAACTCGTCTCTGGTTTCCCTACTCTCTTTCTGAAAACAATGCCCTTAACAAGAAATCTGAAGTATCTGAAGTCATATAGTAGTACTGTCATACCTTCAGGAGATTACAAGCTGGTTTGATCAGTCAAATGAACCGTTGTGTCTATTTTCTTTTCTTGAAACTACGTATTTGTCTGAAGCTAAACTTCAAGCTTTATAACATCAATGGAAGTAAATTGATATCCAGATGTAGTAGTTGCATACCTTCAATTCATCCTTTTCCTTATTCTCCCATTTTCCTCCTTTAGGGCGGCATTTTCTGCCCTTAACGACTTGACTTCCTCTATTAGAGCGGACACCAGAGCGGACACGTGGTCCAGAGAACAGTCTGGAAAAATGTGAAAACTGTTAACAATCATATTAAGACATAACGGTTTAGCTAGCATTGTCTTCTCATATTATCGCCGATTATCGTTTTGTAAGTGTACATTTTTATAGACATTATCACTCTCACGAATGAACAGATAATGCTATATTGAAAAGACACTAGTGATAATTAACTGGCTTGTATTGTGTATTATGAGATAACAAGGATGTATCTTGTGATTTAAGATTAGTGAGATGAGTAGACTATACTGTGGGAGGAAAATGAAAAATGGTCATAAACTTGCTTGCCAACATTAAGAAGATAACCTAAAAAAATGAAGGGGACCCCCCCTGCCCTCTCCATCTCTCTCCATTACTCTCTCCCTCCACCTCTCCTTTCCTCTCTCCATCACTCTCCACGCATAGGTCCATTCCCACTCTCGGCTACATAATAGACTTGTCTTAATACACCATTCACCTGAGCTTTCACCGTGGGTAATCATGCACACCACGATTGTCCCAATAATAAACCAGGATGATGACAGCATCTTCCTCAATTATCGACGGTGAAAAATACTATTCAAGTCTTGATTTGACAAAACGACAGACAAATATGTAGCGTGTTGCTAAATTGCGTCGTAGGTGAGTTGGGGTGTTACGTGCTGTGTTGTCCAACGTAGTTTTGCATTTTATCAGATAACACCCACACTCTGCGTAGGTTGGGTTATCACAATATTCACATGTACAATCTCCATTGTTGCATGCTATATTGTTGTAAAAATGAATGCATGAATTTAGAGCTATATTGATTAAAACCTTGTTGAAGGTATTTACAATGAAACCTTTCACAAATTCAACACCATTCATCTTTCATGTCTACATGTTTTAAGCTTTTGCTTTAGTGTCAGTATCATGCTGCTAGTTTTATTAAACATGCTCACAGATGGAATCACATGAATACCTTCTTTATGAGACATCTTTTTAAGAATTATACGTGTACCTCGACCCTGCTTATCTTGCAGGCCAAATTGAATACAACAAAATGTAATACTACCCACAAGACTGACAATATTGGAGCATTAGATTCTATTATACACTCAAGGGTTATATTTTGTTCTTGTGTTGCTGAAACTTGTGAGAGAGCCATTATAATTGTATACAGTTTTATTTTTAGCAAAAAACTAACAAAAAAAAAAACATCATTCCATATATGGGGCTTCATATTGTCAACAAATCATACACAATGTGTCCGAATATTACCCACGTGTCACAAAGCTTTTACCTTATTAAATTGACATGGGCGTGGACACATTAAGCCATGGCTGGTAACTTAATAGCGCCCCATTCTTTCTGATTTCACTTTCCCACTCTCCATAATCTCACAGCCCCTAATTTCAATAAATCATCATTGATTTCACAACACCGTGACCTCACCTTCTTTGGCCTATTTGTCTATAATTCTAAATAAGTTGGTCTGGAAAAGTTCACAATATCAATTTTTAGCCTCATTGTTAACGTTTTGACCATCACACTTAGCATGTGCTCTTGGGTGGTTTGTGGATAATGCATGCTGTTAAACTCACCCTCTTCTATTATACGCCAGTTCAAGTGTTTCCACATTCACGTGATCTGGAAAGTTGGTGTCTGTAATATGTTGTGACAACTTGAAATACACAGCCAAAATATATCACAGTATGTGAAAGTGGTCAACATTTTGATTGATGCTAGCCACTAAATTGGGTACCAAATGAACGCAAAATATATGAAACATTTGATGTGGTTTGATAATGGCCGTCTAGTGAAGAAAGTGAAGGGGTACACGCTATGGTTACAAAAAGTAAGCAAAGTAGGAAAGAACTTTATCAAACACCATTCTGCCTGTGCGTTTATCAATTCGGTATAAATTTTACATGGTATATACGATGCATGTTTTCGTCTGTAGAGAATGGCAGTGTGCAAGTTATAATAGAAGTCAATTGTAAATTACTAATGTACAAATCATATTAATTGATTTACTATTTTGTTTTATGAATTTGACATAATATAACAATATACACAAGTGGCAAAGTATAATTCTATGATATATTATATTTCAGCCCTGCCAGAGCTTATAAGTCAGCATAGATTTTTAATAGTTGATAATTGATAATTCTCTCATGGTACCGAGATAATAATTAAATTTCACAACAATAGCTTCAGCCGACTAACATTAATTTTGAGTGGAAAGTGTGTGTACTTTCCCACAGAAACTACTACTATACATACATTAGTAAGTATAAGCTGGAAATTCGTTTCACACGATATGTTTTTTGCAACTTATTAAGCATGTGTTTACGAAATAAAGCATATTAATTATTGAAAAAAAATCCATGTTATTGAATAAGAATGCATTGGAGCAAAACTAGGAACTTATGACATGTTCTTTGTCAGTGATTTTGTTTGATGCGGCTTCCACACATTGCACAAGAGTTGAGTTTCCAGAATTACATCTGTTTTAAACCCTCTAAAAGTTTAGTTAAGCCGACTGATGTTAAGTATGGGAAGAGTGTGCTAACACTTTCCCACAAAAAATATCGAATATTCTTAACTAAGAACTGTAAAACAGTCTTAAATAATATTGCGCTTTGTACCACAATAAAACTGTTTCCACTTTTTAGTCTCATGCAACACATGGTATGTTTTGTAACTTGTAAGTATGTACTTACAAAAAACCGTTTATAAATTATTGAAAATCTAAATCAAAATCAATCAAAACAATCTGTTTGCTAATAGCCCTTTAGACAAAGAAATTTAATTACATGTGTCATGTAATGATCATCTATTCCTTCTTATATGACTAGCTGATAATCATATGTAAAATATAAAATAGTAATCACAATGCAAACTCCACTAATCTGATCTCTCCATCGCTGAGGATCACTTGGTTAAAGACCTGCCTCTGGGGATCCATGAACAAACACCACGTGGCCTCCCTCTGCTATAATTACCCTAATGATGCCTGCTGAGTATTCATATAAATAGACACAGGTACCATGATATTGGTGCAATAAATGGATCAGAAGATCAGACACTAGGCTCCAGTCAGGTATATCAGTATGGTAGTCATTACCAATTGTATATGAGGATGGACTATAATAGAGATTTGAAAAGAATTGTGGTGCATCTATTGCAAACAATGATACACAATCACAACCGCTGTCAATCAGGCAGGGGAAATTCTTTAAAAAACATCTCATTGGTGCTCAGGTCAAGAAATACTTCCGATAGTAAAAAAGTGACCTATGACCTTCTCACAGACGATAACTTTGCCACGGTATTCATCAGAATGAAAAAAAAGGTGGGGGAGGGGACAACAACCACAGAACAACAACAAAACAAAAAAACAACAAAGCAGAACCAATCAGTCCTCACATTAGAGGTGAGTGACTTTGACACGATTTCACGGGCTAATACCTTGTGATAGACAGAAAGAAGGAGGAGATGCATTGCTTTTAAAAATCACCACGTCGCTTCGTCGCCTTTATCATGCTACCGTGCACATATAAACGGTTCAATTCAAAGATGACCAGTAAAAGCTTATAGGTTTAGCCCGGCCCCTCTGCTAGCTCTAGTGAAGAAAACCTTAAGGGGTGCACACTACGGTTAAATTTACAGCACTCACCAACAGGCAGAAAGTAAGCAAAGTAGGAAAGAACCTTTCTCAATCCACGCCATATAATCACTCATTCTGCCTGTAGGTTTTTCTCCTGTGCGTGAAATGTCAGAAGTAAATTAATTTGCTTCACAATGCACCCAATTGTTGCGGGCCATGTAATGAATGCGATCAATTTTGTGACGTTGAGTGGTGGACTTGGTAAAGAAAAATGAGAGCTTATTTACAGAGCCGCCCACAGCAGCAGGCTTCACAGTATGACACCGCATTGTTGGAGTTCTCTGAAAGAGGAACACTTGTGTATCATTTGATCATACAATGGCCGATCCAGGTTTGTGGAAAAGGGGGGGGGGCGTACTTAAGGGATTTCATGGGTTTCATACACGCGATCGATGGCGGACACTCCAAAAACCCTATGAAAATGAACTATTTTGGTTGGAAAAGGGGGGAATGCGCGCCCCCTGCGCCCCTGGACCTGTCTATGTCAAATGTAACCGATTAAATGCTGAACTAGTAATTACATTCAATGTATCACAGGTAATACCTGGCTCTGAATTATAAGGCATATGGAAGAATGCGTACTAATTCCAAAGCGGACCCATTCCATAAGTTGCACTTTTTTTTTAGAGCACAGGTAAATGCCATCATACTTCCCGAGAAAATGAGGTCGCTATGGGGTCACCATTGGGTCAAGGTGACATCTGATTACAGATAAAAGGATTTGAGCATTTAGTGAACATTAAAAAGCCAACAGAATAGAATGCAAGTAGTGCTACATTTTGACAAATTGTACATGATGTATGCCAAACAATGTACAGATACAAGATGGACAGTGCATAGGAATTATTGGCATGGGGAATCCTGTCATGGCAAAGATAGCGTTCACAGAAAGTGCAATGCTTAATTCAAATTGCTAATACATACAAGTGCCGTTTAGGCTTTGCCAATTGGTAAGTTTGCAGTGTGAACGATGAAGATCGCGAACCATCATCACTCAGATTCTAATCTTGTGTACACATCTGTAATTACTGGTCTGAATCCTCAATCAAAGAAGAAAGGATAAGCATACTGCTTATTCCTACATAGATTGCAGATATGAAAGCTAATTCGGTTGAAAAGGGAGTACATGACATCTATCATACCGTGTTAGTAGTAAGAACGCTAGTAAGGATCATTGTTAAAGGGTTATGCCCAGCAAATGCCTCATCAGATAGATTCATATAATATGTTTCTATACACTTGACACGCTGCTCCTAAAAAACTTAGTGTTTTACCATTATTAGAATGAGGTTGATAAATATTAATGAACAAGTAATACCTTCGATCACCTCTCTGGGCCTCTCCTCAGGGCAAACGTTGTTGTTGGCACGGTAGTTGCCTCTGCCTCTGCCCCAACCTCGACCACCTGAGCCACTACTACGACCACCACGCTGGTAACCTCCGTAGCCAAGGTCAAAACAGCCACCTATTGTTCCAAGTAGACAAGGGTTTAATGTATTCCATGTAAAAACAGAAACGTCAAAAACACATTTGTTCCTAGTGCTATTAGTATTTCAATGTTAGCTTTAATTCATTCACTTCTAAGTCATTAGCTGGTTGTTATAAGTCGTAATGCTAATCAACAAATCAGTTTATTCAGTATGTCGTATCAGTATTCATTTATTCTAGTATTGTTATTGTTGTTATTGTTGTTATATGTTTCTATACACTTGACACGCTGCTCCTAAAAACTTAGTGTTTTACCATTATTAGAATGAGCTTGATAAATATTAATGAACAAGTAATACCTTCGATCACCTCTCTGGGGCTCTCCTCAGGGCGAACGTTGTTGTTGGCACGGTAGTTGCCACTGCCTCTGCCCCAACCTCGACCACCTGAGCCACTACTACGACCACCACGCTGGTAACCTCCGTAGCCATGGCCAAAATAGCCACCTATTGTTCCAAGTAGACAAGGGTTTAATGTATTCCACGTAAAAACAGATTTGTTTCTAGTACTATTAGTATTTTAATGTTAGCTTTAATTCATTCTCTTCTAAGTCATTAGCTAGTTGCTACAAGTCATAATGCTGATCAACAAATCAGTTTATTCAGTATGTCGTATCAGTATTCATTTATTCTATTATTGTTATTGTTGTTATTTGTTTAATGTTATTACTCATACTTGGTCATGACTACAACACATTCTATAAAGCCAATAAATACATGTTATCTTGTATGTATAAAAGTTATTCTGTGTACTATGTACGTGGCAGTAGGTCTCATTTCATTTCATGTATAGTCTTTGCCTACCACATTACTTTTGGATTTTTATTTTTGAAGGAATAGTGTACATATCATAGGCAGATCCATGTTTTCGGAAAGGGAGGGGGCGCACTTAAGAAAAAGAGGGGGCGCACTTACGGGATTTCATGAAAAACCCTATGAAAATGAAGTATTTTGGTGGGAAAAGCCCCCACCCCCACCCCCACCCACCGGATCTGCCTATGGATCATGGATGGCCACAGTAAAGACGCGAACTCACTCAGTTCAGTCGCGGTCATTGCCAGGGCCGTAGTTTCGTATGAGGCAAGGGAGGCAACTGCCTCCTAAGTGTTGGGGGAGATTTTCTTTTCATTATTTTTTGTGACTCGCGGTAGTGCAATGCGAGCCAATCACACAAAATTGACAGTTATTTCAAGAGCAGAATCAACAAACTTCTGGTCATGTTGAGCCATATAAATAATAAAATATTGTTCACAAAACCGTTCAAGCATACAGATTCGAATACAAAATACCGAATGAACTGTGCGTAAGTTGGAATAGATATATCAATAATTACAATTTAATTCAAATGTTGTACATAAGACACAATTTAATGCTATTTCTAGTACACCAGTACCTAATACTAAAAATTTAGATTCTATACATAACGGTCGAAAACGAAGTTTTTTCGGGATCATGCCAAAAGATCAATGTCGGATTTCTAAGTCAATTATTCAACTTAGGTGGGGGTGGGGGTGGGGAGGGGGTCAGTAGGCCCAATTAACTTGTGCCATCCGACAAAATCAACTTTTTAACAGCCCATTTCCCGGCACACTTTGTTGTTTCATATTGTTTTTCATTTTTATAGTTAACTTTAAGACCAAATATTTGTTAATCAAGATTTTTTTTAAAGTGCACATTCAACTTTTTAAGATATTACCTGGGGGTGGGGGCTTGTCATTCCGCTAAATCAACATTTTACTAATTAACTTAACAGGTTGGGGGGGTGTCTCTAAGCTAAGTTAAAGAATTAACTTAGTTATCAGATGCGCAACTTTTGGCTTGGTCCCTTATGGCAGCTAGCCCAATTTTGGAGGCCATAAATTATAACCGGTCATAAATTCCTTTTGTCAAGTTTCAATAAGCCATATATCTTGATCCCACGAGACTGTCCATGACAATGTTTATGTATCTGATGCAAAGTATTTGTAAACTGCCAGCACATTGTCGATCCGACGTCCGTGTGCATATACGCAGATCCAGGTTTTCGGAAAAGGGGGGGGCGCAGTTAAGGAAAAGAGGGGGCGCACTTACAGGATTTCATGAAAAACCCTATGAAAATGAAGTATTTTGGTGGGAAAAGTGGGGGGCGCCCCTGCGCCCCATGGATATGCCTATGCATATAGTAAATTTATAGGAAATTGAAAACGTCTCTAAAGAGATGAAAAGCTTTTGTGAAATAAATAAATTTTAAATTTTACATATACATGTTAGAAAACTAATGTGATAGGAAAAGACTATACATGAAATGAAATGACATCTTATCTTATCTTACCGTGGTACAGTTGTCGGTGTGGAGCGTGCTTGCTGCCCTGCACGGCCTCTCGGTCTGGGCCAGTCACATTTGCTGCCTCGGGCCCCCTCCCTCCATCAACTACATCAAAATCAACAGTCTCCCCATCACCAACACTACACAGCCATTTCCTGGGGTTGTTCTTGATGATGGCCGTCTGATGGATGAAGACATCCTCATGTGTGTCGTGTCTAGTTATGAAGCCGAATCCGTTCAATACGTTGAACCACTTGACTGTTCCACGGACGTTTGTTGCCAGTATTTTCTTCTGCTTTTCCACGGCCCCCGCCGGCTTCTGTTCTACGGGTACGGCCTCTGCGCCTGCGGGCTTCTGTTCTACGGCCCCTGCCGGCTTCTGTTCTACGGCCTCTGCGGGCTTCTGCTCTACTACTTGCTCTTGAGAATAATCAGCCATTTCTTCAGAATCAAATGGTAATCTTACTGTGACTAATATAACAAAGACTGTATCAGACGTTTATTGAATAAAATGGTAAATTCTGTTCTTGATGTCATAGGACGCCCGCGAAGCAGTTCGCTTTGTACTGACTGCAGTACTGCTGCATGTAACATGGAACATTCTGACGTAAAGGTACATTGACGGATCAATACTAGTCAACCTCCAAGAATGCAGGACGTTCCGCCGACGGGACTATTCGCCGACAGACAAGACGATCTGCTGGTGGTTTGGGACTATTTACCGTTGAGACGATCCGCTGGTATTGCAGTTGTTTGGACCATATGCCGATAAGACGATTCGCCGGTGTGTGATGTATATAAAATCTAACAAGAAACATAATGACATAGCATACATTTTGTGCTCAAATAATTTTATATACATTCTCAGATGGACGAGGTTAACGTACGTGTCTCTGTAAGCAAATACCTTGTGTGTAGTGTGAAGGACCATGCTGGTATAATTGACAATAGAAATAAATTGATATCTCACACCCTTTTACCTCACCTTTGCTGATCTATTTTGGACTTTTAAGACGGCTTCAAGTATAGCAGTTACCAAGATATTACGGTGAACCTAAGTGCATCAGTCATTTTCGTGACAGGATCAGATTTCACAAATTTCTTTAACTTTTTCCAATGCCAAAGATTCTTGAAATAGAAACACATTCTGAATAGGTATGTACAAAGAGAAACTCATTGCACAAACCATCTCCAAATGTTTCTTTCAACAGGTTAATATTACATACACTTTTCGTTCTTGTAACTCATTGTTTGCATCAAAATGGAATCAAATGATCTTGTCTATTCTGGAGCAATATAAGCAAATCTGTACCCTCACTGACCAATATTGTAGTGCAATGATGAGATCGTTCAACAGTTTAACGTCTGCCTCTACCAGTAACTGAATGACATGACATCCCCCTTTAGGTAAATTACTGCTGGATTAATGAGAGCAAGCATGTTTGCATTATTGGAATGATATAATATGGGTAGGATCGGCAGAAACTTGGTATCGGCGAAACGTCCCATCGGCAGACCGTCCACTACAATGAAGGCTAGGCATTGTTAAAGCTATTTGGAAGGTCCGCCGATGAGAGGCTGGACGATCCGCCGGGGAGAAGACGTTAAGCCGGTACTTATGTAGGACGATTCACCGGCGGATCATCCTGTTACCACCTCCAAGGAGTAATCATAACGTCCTTCTTCAGCGAGAAGGAGGAAGTATGTATCGAAAGCAGTTTATTACAGATTTTTATACTTGGTATTTTTTATTTTCTTTATTTTTTAGAGAGAATTAAATCCATCGACCCCAGTATCATGAGAAGGGGGATGGGGAGGCGGGAGGGGGATGTCTACTACACTTGGTATGGAAACACTAGTGTTAATATTAAAATGGGTTCACACAGTCTGGAAAAAACATTGAAATTTATTTTTCTCAGAACATGTTCTCTAAAACATAAGAGAATAGAATATATGACATTGGATTGTAGGTGTTTTCTAAACATGGCTTAAGTATATTGAACACTCATTTGCGCAAGGTTTTTACATTATATATACAGTCTACAACTATCCTTTTGTGCTAGTTTTTATAAGCTCACATTGATAGCCTTTCGGACCTTCCCGGACCTTCTTCAGTCTGCCAACTGCCTAATCGTCACATGATCGTGGTGTGACAAATGTGAAACACTGCTAAACGATGCAAAAACCTACAAAATACTAAAGAAGGATCCCACTCAACAATATCAAAGACAGTTAATTAATAAACTCATTTAGTTAGAGAGGAACAAATCAATAGACATGAGAACTAAAGGTATGTACAACAACCTGCTTCGTTTTTACACGCCCAAGATTCACAAACAAGCCATGCCCCAGCGACCGATAGTGAGTAGCATTGACAGCATCACCTACAAGTGTTCAAAGCACCTGCCATCCATAATTTCACCAATAATAGGCAAAACTGAAAGACACATCAAAAACTCAAAACAATTCGGAGAGATAATCAGCAGATGCAGAATTGAGGAAGGACAAGAACTAAGATCATATGATGTCACGGCGCTTTTTACCAGTGTTTCCTGTGAATAAAGCAGTTGAATGCATTTTAAAACTGGATGCAGAAGGGACCTACGCAAAGAGAACCACATTGAAACCAGGTGAAATGAGAACTTCTGGAAATTGTGCTTGGTTGCACCTACTTTACGTATGGTGGAAAAATTTTACCAACAATCCATGGAGCGGCTATGGGGTCGCCAGTTTCCATGATAGTGTGTGATGCAATGATGGAGGACATAGAACAAAAAGACAATTGAAACAGCGCCTCACCCTCCCCACTGGTGGTACCGATATGTGGATGACACCCACACGAAGCTAGACTCTGAGTATGCGGGAATTCACGGACCATCTAAAACACTGGACCCTGACATCAAGTTCACCACTGAAGGAGAGGAAGATGGTGAGCTTGCCTTTCTGGATACGTCAACATCGAAGAAAGATGATGGTAGTCTCAAACTCAAGATCTTTTATGCCGACACACACCGACCAATATAGTTTGACTCTAACCACCGCTTAGAACAAACTAGTGTGTTACGCACTCTCCATTATCGAGCCAAGACTGTGGTTACTGAAGAGATGGATCAATAGCGGAATAAAACATTGAATGAGGCATTATCAAAATGTGGATATCCATCCTGGGGCGATCAAAGAGGATCTGTGTTGAGAGACAAGGAAGAAGCAGGAAAGAAGAAGGACCGGACGGACGAGACAAAGAAGACGATGGTGGGAATTCCATATGTGAAGGACTTGTCGGAGGCGGTGAGAAGGATCATGGGTGGTTATGGATGTAGTGCCTGCTTCAAACCGGTGACATAACATATTTTGCTATCCCCTGCCGTCGTCTTAATGCCAACCACCCTTGCAAAATGTGACCTCAGCTTGTTTCCCCTCTGCATTAAAACTAGTTGAGACCAATCCTATTAATTACTTCGAACTACATTGATGACCTAGCATTTGTTATCATTGTTAATTGCATTACTCGTCAACTCAAATTAATGAGAGACGAGTCCAAAAACTGGGTTTTAACATCATACATCATTATAACATTATTTCAATCAGTGATGCAATTGAACATAATGCGCTATAACAGCAAACATTATTGATGCAACGCTGCACTTGTTTTTCAACACTTTGCAGTCTAGTTAAAATATTTTAACCAGATTATAGCACATATTGTGCAAACACCAGTAATATCTTATGTGTAGACGTGTTCAATCGTCTAAAACTAAATTTATAACCATGTGTTTTCTAAACTATCGTTGAATAAGTTTTATTTATAATGTACTATCTAACAGCTTTAGTCACCAGATCAGATAAATACGGTGATACGTTTACGTTATGGACGTGTGATTTGAATGAAAATATGCACTTGCATCGAAATTATCCCCTTTCAAACACCAATTGTGAATGATAAAACAATATTACTAACATCCAACATCACTCGGCTCAGCAAGTACTATTTATGTGGCATAAAAGGTAGATATGACATGAAATCCACCTGTGCATGGCATGTCTCTTTAAGAACTTTCTTTGCTCTTCTGTCTTGTCACACAGACAATGACGCATGTGCATTAGACTCCTAAAACATTGTGTTAGCATAGAAACCCGTGGTTCTTATTTTGCTCTAGTTCTATGCCACTACATTCATCTAAATCTCATCAAGCACGCCGCTACAGCCTATAATGAATGGAATCTGCCAGACATCACGCGTATTCCGAATGTCACCTCTCTCAGACGACAAACGCCATCTCCTAATAGTTAATCCATCAAGCAGACGCCATCTTGCATTGTGCCGGCCTTTTCCAGGTGCAGCTTAAAATGACTCGGCTTCCAAATGAGTATGCACCGTCTTCCCTATTATCATTCATGTGAAGTACAGTACACCCTTCAATTAAGAACACCTCTTGAAAGAGACGATCTCTCTAGTAAGACCGTTTATCAAGGTCATAACGAGGCAGCTACAAGCATCAATCCCCCGATCTGTCTTAATAAAGAGGATCTATTGTTAAAAAAACTTCCACTGTCCATTCGACAATCCAAAACTCTTGTATGCTTTAAATCCCAACTAAAGCACCATTTTTAAAGGAGGCCTACAAGCGTACATGAACATTTAGTGGAATTTACGCTATATAAATTGTATTGTATATTGTATTCAATAAACGTTTTCTTCCTTACCTTCCACACCCTACCATCTACAAACAAAGTGCTCAATACAAAAGATTTTGGAAGACATCAATGTTAAATAATGGCACCTGGAGACCACTTGACAGATACCACCGTAAGGTCGACATATCAGTGTCTTTAGATACGACGATTTAAAGACCCTCGTTGCCCTTCTTTCACCTTGTAACACTACGCAGGTTACGATGCATTAAAGAGCGCGATTTCCGGCCAACACGTTATTGCCAGTCGTAAAACTTTCTAGAATGTGGCCTTATTGGGTCTGGCTATGGGATGGAGAGTGTACCATCGCCGGGTCTTTGTTAGACGGCAATTTATTGAGACTTCAAATGCTGTTTGTAGTGTTTTGTCCACATGTAGATCTGCCGTACGGATTTCCTGTCACTGAAGTAGTATTGTCTAACCCCAGAAACAGATATAGTAAAACCTCCAATTAAGACCACCTCTCCATTGAGACCACCTCTGTAATAGGACCACTTTTTGGTGTGCCAAACCTTCATAAAGCCAGCAAATTGAGCCTCTGTATAGAGCCAGTAAATTGAGCCTCTGTATAGAGACCACCTCTCTATTGAGACCACCTAACACTGGTCCCAAAGGTGGTCCTAATAGGGAGGTTCTACTGTACACGATGTACTTGTGTGTGGAATTATACGGTACCTAACTTCATACTACTAGCACATGTTCAAAAAGCACTGACCAACACCAAAACCACTGTCACCAAAGACTATGATGTGCATAACAGGTCGGCATGTTTCAGATGGTCAGTTGTCACCCCAAAGCGGTCATCAATAGGGTTGTAAGTGACAAGTCTATTATGATGGTCACGCCCGCTTCAATGACCACCTCACCCCTCCATAGTCCATGACATAGAGGCTATGCCGGGACCAAAGAGACACCCTGCTGTTGTAACACCACATTCAATGCAAAGCTGATGTATATGAAATATGCCTCCCTATTGCTATATGACAGTCTCTGTTCTTCTTCATTCATCTAGCCTTGGTTTTCATTTAAATTATGGATGCTATATATATACAGGGAGAAAGTGATATGATGTAGCATATGTATATAAATGCAAATACGATGAGAGTGATGGATGGTGGAGGCTGGATAGGAGGTAAAAGAGGAGAGCAGATTACATTTACATGTGGAAGTCGTAGGATGTATATAACAAGGCGAGACATGTATGTGTCATTGAATAGGATTATAATTCTACGTACTTATGTCATTTTTTACGTTATGGACTATTAAGATATAACGATCTGTAATGCATACAGGGATAAAGATATAAAGTATAATCTTCAGAAGGTTTAGCTTTTTGTCATTACAGAGCTCTATCGATGATATTCCCAGCGAGCCCACATCAGCTTAGACTCAGTCCTGAGTCGCTCGTTCGCTCGGTGCCTGTGCCTTATAATGAGACCACTTAGCCAAAAGAACACGTTCGTATGTGGAGCGCTTTCTCGAGTATATACTTCTTTTGTGAAAGTTGCACTCACTTCATATAAATTTGATGCAATAGGTTGCAAGATTAAACAATGTGATTGAATCATGAATCGACATAAACTTTGATTTATGATTCAACATTTTAAAAACACACAAAATAAGTGATTCCAATATGCGTTTATTGTTTATCTGCACGGATGCCCAGGATATTAGATATCTGTAATTGCAACATATTTGTAAAATGTTATAATGATAATGTTAAATGAAGTGAATTAATGTTTTACTGTCACAGATAATCATTATCAAATGAATTTTGAATGTGGAGTTTCAAACAGGGACTGGAAAAAAACTTTTGGAAAAGTGAAACACCACATTCTGCATTGCCTCAGTTTGTTAGATGGATTCGGATGAAACTGGATAAACAGACAAATTTTCATGGTCTTTCTGTGATCACTGATGTCATTATCAGAGATACGGATCGGGCCCAGTGACTGTGAACGGTGTATGAATAGTGAGAATTACTTGCTCTCTTGGAATTAAATCAGAGGCCAGAAGGGATTATCAGTAATCCCTCATTTGCATAACGGATTACTGAGGCGTACTGACCCCGTAAAGACCCACGTTCGTTCAAGGTTGGTAATAGATAGCGTATAGTGGACATTGGTATTCATGGCATAGTATGTTATGATGTGATTTTGTACGCACTGTTGCGACTGCATGAGATGGCAGACTCCGAAGTTGGAATCATACCCGCTTGGCAAAGATCTGTACCAGAAAAATTCAAAACTCAATAAGCTTGGCAGACGAAACATACGCCGAACATTAAACAGGCAAGGGTCATGACGGGGGCTCACGATGGGAAATTGGCGGTCGAGTGACATTAGAAGTGGCTTGAAATAAAAGCTACATCATTAAACTAAAATGGCAATAGTGTAACCATTGCACCTTAATATATGGGGCTAAAATACAAGCATATGTGTTTTTTTATAGAAAGGATATAGTAGGCCCCTATCATGTATTTATATTTATGATATTAGGGGTTCACATTATCCTTGTCATTTTACTGACTTTAGGGCTTCACAATATTTATATTTTATTGACGCTCTCTGAATATTTGATCTAATCTAATTCTAGTTTGTATTTTTTTTTTCAAATAGAAAAGTATAATTCCTATACAAAATATTATTTTATTTACCACGCGAGAATTCATAAGACTTATCTGAACATTATCTGTGTACTAATATAGTAACAGGAAAGACTTCAACATATTTACAAAAATATATAGAATTCGACATCATGAATATACTAACAAGAAGTAGCAGCTGAAAAAAATATAAATCTTTACAGAATCCCCATTTGGAGCCCCAATGATACATTATTCATGAAAATACAATGTGAAAATACAATGGCATGGGATTGTTATTGTTGTTGTTTTTACTACAGCTGGGGTTAGCGATGTTGAAACTGGGATCATCACGAAATAATAGAGAGAATTGTGAGAATGGTCTATAGTTCACAAGAAATAAGCATATGATGTCACTTTACAACACCCATTTAAGCCGCCCAATGCTAAGGCGTAATACCAATATTTATACAGTTGTGAGCAAAAGTTAGTTAGCAGTGCGGGTGTGACAATTGTAGCATTGTCCCCATTGAGCTAGTCAATTTGTCAATAGTGTATTGCTTTCTTTTACGGCTGTATTCTTATAAGATGAAAAGTTTTCGTTCTTAAGTTTAATTTTGATCTCAATTTTATTCATAAACTTTTTCGAGCTCCTGAAAGGTCCCTTTCAAATTAAAACACCAAAAGAAATGAAGTACAGGTAAAATTTACAGTGTAAGATCATCAGTTTAACAATATACATGCAGTAACTACTTAACAGATTCTTCAGGAGCTCAAAAACGTTTATGAATAAAATTGAGATCAAATTGAACTTAAGAACGAAAACTTTTCATCTTATTAAGAATACAGCCGTAAAAGAAAGCAATACACTATCGACAATGAAACCTAGTGCTGTAGGCCAAATATACAGAATATTTAATAGCTAGCCAATTAACTCCTTTAATTGACCCCGCACCGTGATGGCCCGTACGTCCCGCGCTCGCTCTTTCCAGCATAGTTACGTCGTTTTTACGTAACTACTGCTGTGTACGTAGTTTTGACGAAGGTTTTTGTCCTTACGTCCCCGTTGCTAGGTGATGGGACAATTTAACTATCTGCTTCGTTTTTATTTCTAAATGAATATCATAACGGACTCGTGTGTAGTGATCTCTCAAGTTGTGAGAATCGAGACTATATGAAATTAAAGTTAAATTACAACAACAGACTAATGAAACATACTACAGCACAATTATTAATACAAACGGTTTAGGGCTATCCGTACAGAATGATTCATACAAACATTAAAACATTAAAACTCATGGACACCTCGTAACGAATGGAGCGATGGGGTTTAGATATCGCACAGCCTCCAGTATATTCATGTAGTCCTAGATTCTAGCCAGATGGCTAAGAAGTATTAGTTATTGTAAATTCTTATTAATAAGTAGCATAAACATGCATTTGTATATCTGAAAAACATCCGAATGAATCATACCAAACCGGTTTAATTTAGCTTTGCTATTTATTGATGATTAACTGTAGTATTCAAATCAAGCCTATAAATACACATGGCCTCTGTGAAAATATCTACATTAGTGATTTACATAAACTAACTCATATTAGACAATGAACTGTTCTTTTCTAAATGATGTTTCTTCATATAAAAAAAAGCACCATTGATGCAAGCTTCACAACTAATGTCTCTTAGATACGGTGTTGAAAAACGGCCACTCCACATGGCTATTTATAAAATACGGAATTTATGGCACCAAAATCATGGTACCTGTATCTGTTTATGTGAATAGTCTGCAACAATCAATATGATGATTATAGCAGAGGGAGACCACGTGGTGTTTGAGGCAAGTCTGTTCACCAAGTGATCCTCGGGGATAGAGAGATCACACTAGCGCGGAGTGCATTATGATTACTATTTTATCTGTATCTGTATCTGTATCTTATATTTTACATACTATTGTCAGCAAATCATATAAGAAGGGATAGAAGATCATTACATGATAAATGGAATTAAGATATTTTTTTCTAAAGAGATTAGCAAAAAAGGTTGTTTTAGTTGATTTTGATTTATATTCTCAATAATTCATAAACACTTAAAATTTGGTAAATACATTCTTATAAGTAACAAAAACCCATTGTCCTTTACAAATATTCACTTCAATATATATTATACGTATATAGATAAATTTTTTACGGTGGGAAAGTTCTGATGCTTCGCTTTCCCATCAATAATAATATTATCAGTTGGCCAAATCAAACAGGTGGATGGAATAAATTTGTCGCGCCCTGTGATTGGCTGCACCATCTTTGTTTTCATCACTTGGCCTTACCAGAAGGCAATCCATGGTGAATTTGGTGACGCCGCACCTGTCACACCATTGCCATTTGGTTGGAAAATGTCAATGCAACGGTCCATTTAGTGGGTCTAAGGAGGCCAATATCATTCACTGTGCATTTTGTTAGGTTCCCTATTTAGTTTTCAGTGAATAAAATGCTTTTTTAATAATTCCATGACTTTTAAACCATGAAATAGCAAGCATCGAAAGGCAAGCTTTGAGGCCTATAAGATAGATATTACCTTATTTTTGTTTTTTAACTTTACAAGAGGCAAAATCAAATATGCTATTAATTTAGCAAGATACTGTTCATAATAGAGAGTTGAAATACACAAAGTGCAGAAATTCTTTAAGAAGGTGTCCTTCAGTCAAGTGGCAGATCTGTGGCAGACACAGCTACAGGGTTTCATAATATGGTTGTATGCAAGAAAAAATCCCATGCATGCGGGCAGACTCGTTTTGATGCTAAAACCCACCCATGTAGCTTGTTTTTTTAAAAAAAAATGATTAATTGTTTATTTCTCCTATGGGTGTGGTGTGGTGTAGGCTGTGTGCGTCCTATACTGAACCAATTCCTTTGGATCTGCCAATTTGAAGTTTAAAAAATGTGTATGGAAGAATGAATCAGAATGTTTTCTTACTAGACAGGAAGTTGGCCAGTATGAAATAATTTAACAAGCATTTGATTGTAAAATATCTGTTTAAAGTTCATTGAATTGGAAATATAAATAGCTACTCTAGAATATCTGTAATTTGAAAACATAAACAACATGTTTATGCTTCAATAATGAATGAAAAAAATGGTTCTGTGTAAAATGCTGTTATAATAGATGAAATATATATTGTCATGGGAATTATTGTATTTGTTGATTGGAATTGATCACAATATAAATTCATTGCTTTTATCATAAACATGTATGCGTACTAGGGTATTAACCCTACATTTAAACGCAATATACACTGATTCAATCGATCAAATATGGAATTAATCAAATGAGTAGGTAATTAAAATGTGTAGCTAATTAAATGAAATATTGTGAGAAGAATCAGTGCAATTTTTTCAATGCAAACGATAAACACGAGTTCAAAGTATTTGCCACCACAAAATAAACATTAATGTATAAAATATAACATTCTATTTAAATGTACATTTGTGTAGGACACTCTTGTAATATAGATCCTACGCATATGCATAATATTATTTGAAACTATGTTTCAAACCCTCCCTTCCATAACCAACATACACGGCAAGCACAAGTCTACCGCCTTTCATACCCACCATATTCAACTGACCTCATATTGTACTGACCACCTCCCCACCCATGTATCTAGCTTGTCAGTATTACATAATTAGTCCCGTATCAATAGATGAATTCCACACTCTACGAGAGGCTCTTTTTTTATTAAAATAGTGGTTCTTCTGTATTTGTCTTGAAAACGTGGTTCTTCTGTACTAGTACGTTGAAGAATGAAAATAGTCATTATATTATTACATTTTATACAACTCTATCAAAATAAATCATCAAATACAACAATACAAAATATTATTCACAAAAAAAAAAAAAAAAATGTGTAGGAATCCTCAAAGATACGGGAGCCCGTACCTGTAGTCAGTATGATAAATTGAAGAGTGCTCAAATCGACAAAACTCAACTCGGTTTTTCAAAACGAGCATGCATTGCCGGCTTCATATGTGAAAAAGACCCCCACCCCACCCCACCCCCTCCAATATGCGTAGTAACCTGGATGAAAATCATCAGCCGACAAAAGTAATTGTATTCCTTAACAGTCCAGCAGTTCACTGAATGCGTTAAGGCATGATATAAAAAAACTCGTGCATGCGCCCCTGATTCATCTCGGTCTGTGTCCACAAGAGCCGTATGTGATGAGGAGCGGAAATGGATTGTGTTTTTGTGCGGCTTTGGGCATTATCGTGGTTCCTGGCAGTTGATAAGAAACCCGAGTGTGACGTTTTCACACAAAGCCTACCTCATCCGCTGTGGCTGGTTGGGGGGATGAGTTCTCAATACTGTTTTCTTTTTTCTAGTTTGCAACAATTGTGCTTTTGCATGTTTCCATTCAGCGTCAACAACCGGCTAATTATT
Organism: Streblospio benedicti; assembly: GCA_019095985.1. Taxonomy (NCBI): domain Eukaryota; kingdom Metazoa; phylum Annelida; class Polychaeta; order Spionida; family Spionidae; genus Streblospio; species Streblospio benedicti. The sequence continues at coordinate 61,627,782 of CM032660.1, read as the reverse complement.
AGTCTACAATGACATCTTTCTCATTCACCTACATAGTCATTTCCAATAAAGTTTAGACTTCATGACCATTGCCACCTTTGTTTTGCTTGTATTTGGTGCTGAATCGTTTTATTGGTAGGTGCCTTTATGGATTACGTATTACACGAAGAAAACGCAATCAACAAGGGGACGTTCACATTTGACACATTTGACGTCAACCACATTTTGGCATTTTCTGACACCCTCCCCCACCCCCTCGTCAACTTTCGTCAACTTTATGACAACCCCCACCCCCACCCCGTCAACTTGAGAATACACGCCCCAAACGCCCCCCGCCCCCATCCCCATGCTCCGCCCCCTGTCAATTTCATGACATCATCACCCAAACCCCAAACCCCTCAGTTAACCATTTAATCTATATTGCGTTTTATCCCAGTTTACATATTTGCAGTGGTTGGTGAGGACCTCTGTGCTGTAATATTTGATCTTTGAATATCAAATGAAATATCATCTTTGGCTATTTGAATATTCAATATCCAAAGGCGAATATCAAAAGAACTTTACTGTGATTAAACCAGTAATATCTAGCACACACATGCACAGTATAACCACAATACAGATTATTTGGGACTGATTACTAACTCTTTGATGTTACTCTGAACACTGGTTTGTCACATTGGATGCCGCTTTTCATTTTATTTTGTGTATATCATAAGGGGGTGCAATCAGCATGATTTGGTGGTTTTTGCGTGCGTAGAATGCTAATTAGTTATAATTCATAAACCGGTAGACTCGACCAGCCAGCCTCGCTTTGACGGGGCCATAACGGCTCGCTGGCGTTCGCTGTACGTTGTGTGGGGCCGTTGTGACATTAAACCTATTACCAGATAATTGTACAATACTTTATCATATGGCGTGAGGCTTTACATATGTATATATCTAATTTGCATCATAAATTCAAATACAATAACATTCTTGTGTCGGATTGAACATTTGTACGAATTTACATTAAAAGGGATGTTAACGTTTACACACATGCACACTGTTTATTCCTGTGGCTTTGCGTTATGTATACATGGCAGTTACATTTGGCGATAACATTTTATGGTATGTTCGTAGGTTACGATTATTTGAGGTCGCTTCACAAGCGATATAAATTCAAAGTTACAGCAAATCCTTAAAACCCGCTTTACTCTTGAGCGATCAAGGCCAAACCCGTGCAACGCATCTGCACGTATTATGTCACGTCGTCAACTTGGGCGTATTGTGGCGGCATTGAACGTAGTAAAAATGCATGGTACGACAAGTTGCTGAGGCAAACGAAGTGGTGCTTATATGTCCGAATGTTCTGCGATCCGTAGACGCAGCATAACTATTTGAAGCAAACTTTAACCAAACTGAATGTTCGTCCAAGATTTTTTAACATGTTCGAAATTTCCTGACGAATTTGCCAGTTGGCCATTGCACGTAGAGCTACGTAGGTGAAATTCGCTATAGTGTAAAGCGGGTCTAAGGGTTGACGTCAATTGTGAACGCACCTCAAGCTTTGCTGGCTTCAAAAATGCATGTCGCAAGGCTTTCGTTCTCACATAACCTGCGTATACTCGTCGGCTACACGCACATTTTCTATTCACAGTATCACTGTATAGTGTAGATGTAAATAAAGGGAACAAAACAACTACAGACGCATCAAATTCATCATCGCCCAAAGACAGACTATCCTTAATCCACAGTCTCTCCACCTACCGACTACTACTACATTGTAACACCCATCAAGGCCATGCTTAGTGTGGGGCTTTGCTATCATTAACTTAGACACATATAGGGCTTACGCAAATTTCTTCCATTATGACCCCTTGTTTCCTAACAAACCACCACTAACACTACTTTCGACAGACATGGCAAACACATCTACCATTGCAGGACAAAGGAACTATAGCAAGGTGCCACAATGCAACATCCTTGGAGTTGGAATGGATGACCTTAAATTCTGTGGTCAAAGTGACTAACGTACACTCGAGCTCGAAAGTGGTTGGAGCAGTGTTGGATATGGCTTTGATGGGTTTGCAAAAGGGCCATACATTCTTAGGTAGCTTCCTATTATTAGTAATGGTAAAAAAAATCCAAGTTATTGAATGAGAAAATGCATTGGAGCAAAATTATGAAGTTGCGACAAGATGTTCTTTGTCAGTGATTTTGTTTGTTGCGGCTTGCACACATTGCACAAGAGTTGGTTTTCAAGAACTACATTTGTTTTAAAATCTCTAAAAGTTTAGTTTAGCCGACTGATGTTAATTATGGGAGGAAAGTGCTAACACTTTCCCACAAAAACTAATATATGACAAATCAAAACCTGTCATAAAATAAAAGCTTCCAGTTTCTTGCCACACATGGTATTTTTTGTAACTTCTGAGTATGTACTTACAAAAATAAGGAAACCAAAATAAGTTTATGAGTTATTGGAAATATAAATCAAAATCAATTAAAACAACTTTTTTGCTAATATCCATTTAGAAGAAAATATTTTAATTACATTTTTAATGTAATGATCGTCTATTCCTTTTTATATGACTTGCTGATAATCGTATGTAAAATATGAAATAGTATTCATAATTCAAACTCCATTCAGCTAGTGTGATCTCCATCGCCGAGCCACAGTTGGTTAACAGACCTGCCCATTGGGGTCTATCTGTGTTGGATATGACATTGACGGGGTTGCAAAAAAAGGCCACACATGTGGTGGTTGCTTCCTATTATTAGTGATGATAAAAAAATCCAGGTTATTGAATAAGACAATGCATTGGAGCAAAATTATGAACTTATGACATGATGTTCTTTGTCAGTGATTTTGTTTGTTGCGGCTTCCACACATTGTTCAAGAGTTGGTTTTCAAGAATTACATTTCTATTAAAACCTCTATAAGTTTAGTTTAGCCGACTGATGTTAATTATGGAAGGAAAGTGCATTCCCTCAAAAACTAAATAAATGCTAATAAATACGCTTTGATTATAAATTCATGCAGCATACGGTATTTCTTGTAATTTATAATTACGTACTTACAAAAAAAACGTTTATGAATTATTAAAAGTATAAATCAAAATCAATTAAAACAACTTTTTTGCAAATATCCCTTTATAAAAAGATATTTGATTACATGTTTCATGTAATGATCTTCTATTGCTTCTTATTTGGCTAGCTGATAATCATATGTAAAATATAAAATAGTATTCATCATGCAAACTCCATTCCGCTAGTCTGATCTCTCCATCGCTGAGAATCACTTAGTTAACGTGGTACTGGACAGTAAAGGGGTGCATTGTGTTTACACCCACTCTAACTGCTATAATCAGCTGTGATCAGCAGTATTTTTACTGGTAAAAGTAAAATCTTGCATTTAACTCTATGTAAATCGTCTGTTCACACCTGCCACACAAGCCTCGCGTTTCATGTCCTCATGATCCTCATCCCTTGGTACTTTTAACCTTTTTTTTTGTATACAGTTGTCACTATTTTTCAATGCATTTGATACATTAGATGATAAGCTGTCTGTTTCCATGCTTCACCACCTAAGATGCTAAAAAGAAAAGCAGAGAAAATTGAAGAAAACAAACAAGCACAGACATATTCAAAAAGCAACAACAGTATTTGAACAATCAAAACACCCATTCCAACGTGAATGTCTTATGTGGAGTATCTGTTTCACATTCACACGTGATAGGAGATTGCTCCAATGACTGTACCTGTTGATAATACAATACTAAAGCAATGATGTTCTCGTGGGTTGCACACACACACACACACACACACACACACACACACACACACACACACACACACACACACACACACACACGCACAATTCTTTGTTCATAATTGGCTTTAAAGAGAAAAAATCTACCTTTGATCAATTTGATATTGACAGAGTCAATGACAACCCCTATAAAATATGAAAAACACATATCTATCCTTATTGCCCAAATGCTATATGGCTCAATAAATTTTGATTATGATAACTGGGAAGAATCGTGGAGGTACAACAGACAACACAGATGGGCTGTCTGAGGAATCCCATGTCCATAGCTAAACTCAAGTACACTAAATGACTGCCTTCACATTAATTGCTACAGATTACCTGAGGGATTATAATGTAAACGCGAGCTAAATGAAATGTTATCGCAGTGACCACCACCATTAGTGACCAGTACGAACCGGTGCAAACAGTGCAGAAGGCACCCAATGGGGAGCAGAGTAGATATATATGGAAATGGGACTGTGTGGATGGGATAAATAAAATGAATGAGATTATTTATCGTCAGGCTGCCGATTAAGTGAGGGATTTCTTTCAGAAAATGAAGATCAACGTCATTCTTTTCTTAATTGCCTACTGCTTCAGATGCTCATGATGCGTCTAACGTAATGTTTGTTCAGCTGTTTGCTGATGACGTTTTGATTTCAGTGTGTTGTACATTCCTGTTTGATTATTTCATATTGATATTGAATCGCACAAATATATAATTTTTATGGGTTTTAGCATATCCCCTATTGAACGCACATAGTGCCGCATACTATAAACCCTCATGATGTTACCTGAATAAGTGAATATAATGCTAATGAGTTCAAGAAGTTCTCTCTATCTGTCGCTCTTGTTCTCCTTTTGTAAGCTGAATAGCGTGAATTGATATTTCTAGGTTACGATTGGTATGAGAACATTTAACGCTAAATGTACAGAATCTAAAATAAAGGAGCATTAACTATTTACGCAGAGTGTTGCAACGTAATGATTACCAGATGGGTTTAGATAGTGATTCAGAAATGTCCTTGAGGAAATAAACTCCATACAAGAAATATATCTTATGAAACGCAATAGGTGTGTTCTAATTCATATAAACTAATTATCCTCCATTTCTCATCAAAAGACGTGTAGCCGTCGTAATGACGCTGCAATGAAATTGGGGAATCATCATAGGGACTCATTTGTGAGAGCTGGTGGAGAAATTGCTAATATTGGAGATTGCTCACTAAAATTGTAATTTTTGCGTCGCTTCAGCAACTGAACGGCCTTGTGTTTCGTTCGTTTGTTACTAACTAACTCTGTATGTCTCCAGACAAGGTAGAGCTTTTACGGTTGACTAAATTTTGTCGAAACCTTACACAACTATGAGACATGGGGCGACACCACAGTGATTCGATTTTTGCCATTTCATAATTAAAGTGGGCTTTGCAATTTATGAAAGTTTGATCACTGATCTAAATCCATTCTGATGTTTTCTCCTCAAATTCATAAAGTTCTTAATTGTAAAGTATACATAGTTTCAGTGTATATCTTAATTGCGCGTAAGTCAACGGTACGTCGTTCTAAAGACGTCGTGTTCTTTGAATACTTTTGATCTAGTCTAATTTTGTAGTTGATAATTCCATATTGGCTATGGACATACTTACATGAGCGTTTATAATAAAGTGCGTGCGTTTGGTTGTTGTTCTTTTTTTTTAGCTGTCGCACTGTAGGCCTATCTGACTCTTACATGACTATAAACGCATCAAACTGTGAAACAGTAGAAATGCAGTGATGGCGCAGTAAATTGTGTTGTCATCATGCTATCAATAAATATGCCGTGTTGCAAATTTGGACATTTTAGTTTCTATCATGAGCAATGATTGTCTTTTGCTTTTTGTAGAAATAAGTTGATCCAATTATATTGTTTGCTAAAAGTTATCTGATTTTTTTTTCAGCGCTAACGCCAGAACACGGACTCTCTTCGTTTGATCAATCTTCAGGTTTGTAATAAATGGCTACATTTTAGAATACATAGTTTGATTCATACCAGCACAACCCCTAGAATGTTTTTGACGTATAAATAGTTACCGTGTACGTAAGAGACTTTTGCCATATTAAGCTCTGTTCTTGAAGGCTGAGCCAGTATGTGATGTGCAGATCACAATGTCCCCGTCACTACCTCTATGCCTGATCAACAGAGATGATTGCATTATGACCCAGTTCTTACGAAACTTGTTAAACAATCTCTGGTATATACACGAACGTGTAGCATTTCCTGGGACTGCAGGTGTTCCCGGAGGATTGAAGTTTCCGGGGTGGGTTGGAGGGTGAAACGAATTACTCTGTGGCAAAAACGTGGATGAATGCCAGATGTCACCCAGCCAACACCGATCCGGCTGTGTGCTAGTCTAAACTGGCTAGCGAGCTAAGAGCCTGACTGTGTTTGGATGTAAACGAAATTTTGCAATGTACTAAATGAACATGTAAGTTGTCTACAGGCCGTTTCAAATGTAATATATGGCCATATTATGTATAGCGTATGTGCTTGATGATACAAATATTGAAACATTCTATAGAATCTACGGAAACACACGAGGTCCATACGATTTCTTCCTGAGACCATTGAATTTACGGTGTCTGATTTTACGGTAGTTAACTCAATATTAGGCGACGTGGTCACAGTTCACGTCAACGTAATTCATGAGCGGTCACAATGTATGGTCTTATGTCCACAATGAAACAAAACCCTACAACAGACCTTCAAACACCCAGCAGGCTAGCCTATCACAAGGTCTTTAAATGATCTGACATGAAGGCCTATTCTAAAAGCCTCTATATGACGCAGATCTTGCTGAAGGTGTTGCAAACGCAACGTCATTAATACAACTAAAAGCACGTGGCATCTATTTTTAAAACAGCAATCTAATTTCAGCTGTGTATAGGTATTTTCCCGTTTAAGCATACGGTACTCTTCATTTGTAATGGAGAAGCTTTGATCAAGATGACATACTCGATGTCTTGGCTAATCCTTACCTGCTAAATCACCAATACATGCTGCTGTTTCTGCAGCTACTGCTAGTGAATACTCTGGTTTTGAAGGCTATATCAGGCCAGAATGTTTGAGGCTGTATATTCAATATCAGTGGGATTCCTAGGGTTTTGTAAAAGGCCGTATATCTATTAGAGCTAGAGGCTGTCACAATTGCATTTTATTTTCTTTGTTGCACTTGATAGATGGTTTGCATGAGTGGTTGTTTGTTTTTTGATTTTGTTGTTTTTTTCGTTTTTTTTTTTAATAATAGAGGGAACAACTATTAGATATAAGGTCTTTTGAAAGACTACCAGCAGGCTGAATCAACGAGACACCATACCACACCAAACGGTGGAGTATCGCAACCAATATCACCATACTAATTAGTCTACGTCTTGTGCTGTTGACAGCGCCTGGCAATATGGGAGAACGCCCGCATGATTACAAACTGTTGACAGGAGATTAGATACACTTGTCCAGTACACTATAGTACCACTTGTCGGAGTCATGGTCATGGTTGCGTGATCAAATGCTTCAAGTGCACCACTCCAATGGCAGATCCAGATTTTTGGAAAGGAGGGGGGGGCGCACTGGAGATTCGTATTGCCTAGGGCACATTCCACCGCAAGGTGGGTCTACAGCCAGTCTACGACCAAAAACGCAAGCAGATCGTAACGATCCGTGAGTGCGCAGTGCGGCAAACGTAGTTTTTCATGACAGTACGGTGGCCGCAAAGGCTTGCCAAACTTCCTCTACGACCACCCCACGTCATTGTCTGACCGTAAGGAGGCAGTGCGGTGACCTTACGTTAAACACAGAGGATTTACACGCACATTGTCGGCACAGACACAGTACTGGGAACGTGCGTTCCCTGTACCATGACCGTGCGGATCCCGTACTTTTGAAATCATACGGTCCGTAGAACGTAAGTTTTACGCGAGTGCAACGCACATTCTGTGCATGTTGATCGCACGGCCATCTCAATAAAAATCACTCCTTGTGCCGACGCACTCATAACGCACTGAGCCCTTAACGATGTGCTCGCAACTGTACTTTTGTCACTGCATGCGCAAAACGCCGTAGACGCCGCAGACCTCAAGACGCCTTGCGGCGACCACACACGCAAGGTGGAATGTGCCCCTCGCTTATGCTTGATCGATGGCGGACGGTTAAAAAACCTCTGTGAAAATGAAGAATTTTGATGGGAAAACTGCGCCCCCCCCCGGATCTGCCTATGCCACTCTATAGACGTGTTCGGGTATATCTATCAATTGTAGTTACATTTTTGCACAAATCAAATCCTTTTACAATGCACCGTGAATGTTTTTTATGCAAACATTGATCAGTCTCTATCATTTTCCTCTGCTATGCCATCGCAGAGTCTGCTTTATCAAGACTAATGGGACTGCAGCCACCTAACGTATAAAATGGTACTACAATTACCCATATATTTTGATAGGCGAACTCTTGTATGTGGCATGGTCGATAAATGCAAATATATACTGTATCAATGGAACAATGAGCACGAAATAGCTAATGATAATGATGTCATGGAAGACAATATAGCTTTTCAATCATATCTAATAAAATATTCAGTATGCTGTCATCAAGTTGCATTTCAAGTAACGCTCTTTCAATGACGTATACTGAGTGCATTTTTACACACGCTATGGTAGGAAGTAGGGTAAGATAGGTGTCGCCACCTCTAATGAGAATTAGCAGGTGAAGGAGACTGTTGTTGATGATGAGGCATGGCCGCTGTAAGTGTCGCCGAACTGCACGTAACCACGACGGATCGGTGGCCTACGTGCACTTTGTCAGGTGTCGTCTGTATACGTAGTAGTGGTAGTAGTGGGTTGTCGTCTGGTGTTGGGGAAGGTGCACGGTAAACTAATGCTATAGAGACAAGGCAGTTCAACAATAAAACAGAGCAGATTAGGTACGAAATTTTATCAAAATCACAAATTTTCGCACCTTTTTAACTTTAAAATAATCTGTTCTGTTTTAATATATGATATGGAACGAGCAGCTTCAAGAACTGTTTATACTGCAGTTCAACAACCTCCCATTTTTGTTTGTAGAACAATGCATCGCTAGACTTGGACATATTAATTCAAAGCTGTTGATTGTTCAATTTGATGGTGATCCTAAAGCCCCGTCCACACCGCTAAAACTTTGCCCATCGCGACGAGACGCGTTGCCATGGTATGGACACGCTAGCGACTACGATTTCATAAAATCTCGTCGCGTCGAGGCCATCGTGAAAATTGAACATGTTCAGTCGTAGTCGGGCATCGTCCCATAGAGTTGGCAGTAGTTGCATTGGTGTGGACACTCCTACGACGCAACGGGTCGTCTTTTCATTCAAAAGGAGACTATTATGTTCATGTTAGACCCCTTTCACAAAGCGCGTGGGCCTCAGTTAGGACGGCTTTAAGACAGAAGGACATAAATTATTCAAAATGCGTACGCAAGTCCTATGATCGTCATACGATTTTCGAGCATCCTACGCGGAAAATACCCGTCTTAATACACCGTCGTAGAGTTTTGAACATGTTCAAAATTTACGTTTCTGTACGACTTACGATTGATGGAAAGCCTGCATCACGCCCAAGACGATCCTGAGACAGTAGTGAGCCTGTTGTAAGGTTGGCATAGGATTCTACTATGATTTTTGAGTGTCTTGTGTTATTAAATTTGTATGCTCGTCCTATGATAGATGCATGTATAGGTCGAACATATGACCGTCCTATTATATGCTTGATCTACGATTTAATGCATTCTCTTGTGCACCCTATGCCCCTGACGTGGGTGTATCACAGAACCAACGTAGATACGTCGTAGAACAGTCGTAGGCAGGCTGCAACATGTCAAAATCATAGCAGTCGTAGGCCGGGCGTAGGACGAACATAGAAGAGTCCTATGTCTAGAGCAGGACATTACCACGATTATACAACTGAAGAGCATAAATCAATCGTAGATATAACAAATCCTTTGTGACAGGTCTCCACGCAAGATCTGTTCTATGTTACGCGTTACTATGATTTTATTACACTTCATACACATACGAAAATCGTAGGACTGTGGAGGCCTACGCGCTTTTTGAAATGGGTTTTAGGAAACTCTCGCTAGGATCGCGACAGGTTTACGAGGAAACGTCGTAGTGGTGTGGACAGGCCCGTCGTAAGCCCACGTTTTTCTATGCGACGCTCCACAAGGGTCTACGACGGACGCGTCGTATTTAGCGGTGTGGACGGGGCTTAAAACCCGCTTTACACATGAGCGATCATGAGCGAACCCGTGCAACGCATCTGCACGTATTATGTAACGTCGTCAACTTGGGCGTATTGAACGTAGCAAAAATGTATGGTACGACAAGTTGCTGAGGCAAATGAAGTGTTACATATATGTGCGAATGTTCTGCGATCCCTAGACGCAGCATAACTATTTGAAGCAAACTTTAACCAAACTGAATGTTCGTTCAAAATTTTTGAACATGTTAAAAATTTCCTGACGAATTTGCCTGTTCGCCATTGCACGTAGAGCTAGGTGGAATTCGCTATAGTGTAAAGCAAGTTTAAGACCATCACCACGACTGCACGATACAAAAACAGCCAATGCTGACTATGGCAGTCCCAGGAGCTTGAAATTCTAATGTAATGTTCTCGAGCTCTTATAAAATAAGTGCTGAACTCACCATCTCGCCTATTGATATTCCAGTCTAGGGTTTGGCGGTATTTCATTATTAATTGTATTTGCACAGTGCATGTATGTGTCATTCCCAACACTTATGGTTCATTAACAATTTACATTGATACACATTTTCGTCCGTCGTGTATAGATAGCGATACCCACGATATGCATCCGGCGAACCAATACTTTCAACTGTCCTTTGATCATGTTCCAATAAAATAAACTGCCTGTAATATGCCATAATTGATTGGAAGTGAGTAATATTTTGAACTGTAGCCATTTTTTACATTCAATGCTGCAATCATATCACGGGACTTCTCTGCTCTGTATTACATGGTATTAGACAATCTTGACATATTGATTGACCAGTGGTCCCATCTGTCACAGGATAATGTATCATGGAAATTCTCACTTAGCTTTGGATGGAATGTGTCATAGTGACATTTTGTGGGAGATTTTTTTTTATGATGCAGTGTAATTAAGCAAACTGTATCATTTGCAATTTGACGTAATTTTTTCCACCTTGATCTTATTTAAGAAAATATATATATAATGGCATGTGAAAATTATTTTATGTAAAATGTGTGGTGAAGGATATACATGCAGATGTATAAAGTATTCTACATACTTGGTACACAGCGTGTGGTTCCATATTCATATTCCCGTATTCATTTTCCTGCTGTTTCGTTTATATATAATCCAAAAACTAAATACTACAACTTTATTTCTGACCATGTTTCGGGTCTACAGACGCCTCTTCAAAGTTTCTTCAGATGTTGATGTTACATATTACCATGATTGTATTAAACTATACTATGGTCCGTGGGGGCATTGAAATTCTAAGAATGAAGGCAGATGTAATTATGAATTCAAAATTAGACCATTATAGACCGGCAATAGGGAGAATAGGATTTAAGGACATATTAGATGAATTAGATGAGCTGTAAGCGTAATTTATTTATTTTGTCTTCTTAACTATATTCTCCTAATAATAGTAACTGTTTCATTGAAATGCTGTATGCCTCGGATATGGGTTGATCTGCTTGTCTCTCCAAAATAGGTATGTGTGGGGAGGAGTGTTTGATATTTGGAATATGTGTGGAGGTTTGGTGGCGGGAGAGTGGGGGAATGCATTCATTCATTATGGTGTAATCTGGTAATGCGTATTCTATTAAGAATAAATGATACACTGTTTGATATTTTTAGTATTATTGTATTTGAAGATAATGTAATTACTTATAGCAAAGATGTATAATGCAAGTGTATATTTTTTCCTAAATAGTGTACAATCATGGTAATATGTAACATCAACATCATGAAGAAAATTTGAATAGGGGTCCTTAGACCCGAAACATGTCAGAAATAAAATTGTAGTATTTCGTTTTTGGAGAATATATAAGCAAAAACGGCAATGAATCCGGGAATATGAATAATCATGCAGATGAATTCAGCCTATCTTAGGATTTGAAATCACTGAATGGATGAACAAATAGGATTGACTATCCTAAGTAACTAGCCATTTCAAATGAAAACAAAGCTGAATACACGTGGTTAACACAAGGGTATATTTTTTTTTGTTTTTTGTTTTTGTTTTTTTTTTTTTTTGTTTTTTTTGTTTTGTTTTTTTTTTTTTTTTGAGAGGGCAGGGTTTGGGTGTGTGTGTGTTTGTGTTTTGATTTAATATGAGTTGTTATATGTATCATGACTATAAATCCGAAGAAGTACAAAGAATACATTTCTGCCAATTTTATAGTGATCTGGTACAGCCCTACACTGTCTCGTTCTATTCCATTCCCTATTTTAGTGCATATCCGGCGAAATCCCGCCAAATTTTGGAAAGTGCCGAAAAGTAATTCGCTTATAACTGAAAAAAAACCTATTAGATTAAAAAAATAGCAGAAAACACCTTTGAATAGAGCGTCTCAAAAGTTGTCAAATGGTATATTCCTCCAACCGAAACACTTAAAAAGAATTTGAGTGGGAAAATAGACAGTTTTGTTGAATCAGTACACAAATATCGTTTTTGCATTTATCATAAAAACTAATATTCCAATTAAACAAAATATATATAAACAGCATTGTAAAGAGCTCATTAAGTCAGTGTGAATAGGCTATTTCATTTTCCCTTACCGTCATACCGTGTCCCGTTTTGTTCCATTCCATGTTTTAGAACATGTCAAGTGTTTTACCCAAAACTTGATTCACTTAGATCTAAAACACTTAACGTTAAAAACAAAAACTGTGAAAATATCTTTGGAAAGTGCTCTTCACAGTCTTTCGAAGGGTGTTTTACGCGACCCGAAGCTCTCAAGCATACGTTTGCGTCAGAAATCGTCAATTATCATAATTGAAAATTGTTTTTTGTTTATCATTCGAAAACCGACCTGGTCAAACAAACAATTTGAAATTATAATGTGTCGAGTTTATAAAGCTCATTTGAATGAGCTAACATGCTTCTCCAATCTCGAAGATATAAGAAAGCTATTTGGTGATATATATTCATATGAGGCAAGGCAGCTCGTTTGATTGTCTGAGACCTCGTTGCTGAGTAAATGGCATATAACTTGAAAACTAATGGCCCAAAAACTATGTTTCGAAAGGGCTTCTCTTGCCCGTTCGAATGAGGTATTATATTGCCAACAACTCTAAGAAATAAAAACAAAATGATGATTTCACTGTCAAAGCTCTCTAATATCTGGAATTGTACTGTTGAAGACAATCGACGCAAATGATTGTTTTGATTTTTTCAATTAACTTTCAATCCATAAGTCAAGTATTCTAAACAGTATATTTTTGTTAGAAATATAGAACAATAAAGTGTTTTGAAACTACAAATGGCTTATGTTAGTGAATATCAGTGAAAATATAATTTAAATGGAGAAGAAATTAAAATGAAGAAAGCAACTCTCATATAAACGATTTAAATTATATTTTATTTTTTCAATATTTCTATTTTACTAATGATCATAACTAAAAAATAACACTGAATTATTGAAGTAAAATTTCTCATTTACAAAATGACAATTTCAAACCAAATGATGTTACAATGACAAAATGGCAAAGATTGAAAATGTATCGTTTTAATAAGCAATATACATAATATATTATATATATATGATAATCATTAGTAGTAATTAGTTTATGCAATATTTACATTAAAGGTAGTCTATTTGTAACAGTATTAGAAAATTTACGTTGAAATAGTAGAAGTAATATTACAAGGAATAATGGTGTCAAAAATAGAGACAATTTCCAACTTAATCGAACTAACGTACAATGGATTGAAGATTCTTCCAAATGGAAATTATCGTACCTCAATCTTGGTACATATGTAAAACAAGAATTATATAAGTGTAATGCTGTTTATGTATAGTCCAGTAGTCTGAAGTGTAACAATCTACAGTCTAAGAGTCTTGTGACTCAGGGACTGGAGATTCAGATTTTGGAGATCCCTTTGTTGATCCTTTGGGAGATCCCAGTTTGGGAGATCCAGACTTTGGTGATCCTTTTGCTGATCCTTTAGGTGATCCTTTAGGTGATCCTTTAGGTGATCCTTTAGGTGATCCATTGGGTGATCCTTTCAGTGATCCTTTTATTGATCCCTTTGGTGATCCTGTTTTTGGTGATCCTGTTTTTGATCCTTTGGCCAATAGTATTGCTGATCCTGTTTTCGGAGACCCTGTTTTGGGCGAACCATTTTTTGGAGACCTTGGTGATTCTGCTCTTGGTGATCCTGTTTTTGATCCTCTCGACAATAGTATTGCTGATCCGGTTCTAGGAGACCCTGTTTTGGGCGAACCATTTTTTGGAGACCTTGGTGATTCTGCTCTCGGTGATCCTGTTTTTGATCCTTTCACCAATAGTGCTGCTGATCCTGTTTTAGGAGAGCCTGTTTTGGGTGAACCACTTTTTTGAGAATGTTGTGATCCTGTTTTTGATCCTTTCAGCGATAGTGATGGTGATCCTGTTTTAGGAGACCCTGTTTTGGGTGAACCATTTTTTGGAGAATTTGGTGATCCTGTTTTTGATCCTTTCAGCGACAGTGATGGTGATCCTGTTTTAGGAGACCCTGTTTTGGGTGAACCATTTTGTGGGGACTCAACACGTGTTCCAGAATATGGCGACCCGATTCTAGGTCCTGAGCTTGGAGAAATTTCTGTAGGTGCCTGTTCATTTGAATCTTTCTCCAGATTATCTACTTTATGTGCTTGTTCATCTAAATCTTTCTCAATTTCATCTATTTTATGTTCCTGTTCATCGAAGTCTTTCTCAAGATCATCTACAAAGTGTTCAAGTTCGTCTATGCCTTTCAAAAGCTCGCCTGATTCAGTTAGAGGCTCATTCTTTTTAATATCGTGTTCATCGTCTGCATGAAATTCTATGTCAAGCTCTCCTTCAAATTCACTGTTACTTTCACATGCATCATCTGGATCAAACCCTCCCTCTTCAATTTCATTGCTAAACTTTCGTCTTTCACCCTCATCAGCTGGAGGTTCATCTTCATCTAAGTGAACATCTTCAGTTTTTATGAGTACTTCCGAGGATGCCAGTCGAGGAAGTTCTTCTGAAGATATTTTAACAGGCAGGTCGTCAAACTCCTCGCCATGTTCACCATTCATCCTATCTCCTGTCTCTCCGGTTGGGGACAGCATATCATCGGGCGGTGTGTTTGGTGGTGTTCCATGTTCTCCAGCCAGCCTCATACCAGATGACTTCGCGAACAATGACTTTCCGGTGGGTGACAGCATTTCGTAGGGAGGTGTTGAAGGTGGTGTGCCGTGTTCACCAGGCAAACGCTGAGTCCCCGATGACTTTGCAAATAGGGAGTCATAAAGTGTGGGTGGAGTATGTGGTGGTGTCCCGTGCTCGCCCCTCAGTCGTGCCATGCCAGTGGAGCGAGCATAGAGATCCGTACGGTTACAGTGTGTGGGCGTCCCCGGTGGGGAGCCATGCTCTCCGGGAAGTCGGGCTTTGCCAGTTGAAGCCACGTAAAATTGGTATCTGTGATGGTAAACATTGTCAAAGTTAAATGTAACACATTATTGTGTGATCACAATCAAATTCATCATCAGATAGATGTTTGATTGCTTGCGACTCACAAACTGTTGTACTAATCGTTAGCTTAGGCATCCATGCCTTGTTACGATACATACATATTACATATTTTAATAATTTCTGTAAAAAGAGTTAATTTTAGAGTCATCATGCAAATGGTCAGATACAGTTAGGTGCACCACTGCGGCGTCGTATACGCACCTGTTACATACGGACGGCGAACCTGGCGGTGTTCCGTGCTCCCCGGGGAACCTGAACCTGGCCGAGGAGACGGCAAACAGCGAGCGCGGGAGGGCCTGGGGCGTGCGGGCCACTCTCTCCTCGTGCGCGCGTTTCACACGGTCCTCGTAGTAATCCTTGTACTCGTGCCATGGATTGCGACCATAGGATAGCTGGAAGAGCTGCAATGTACATTGTACTAGTGTAAGTGGCTTCGAACATGGTGACAAGTGTACTGGATAGGTGACTTTTCGCAATGGGATATGGATGTGTCGACCTCAGTGGCTTCTACGGTAATGCATTCATCTAAGGGATGTTTGCAACGGACACATTGTATCATGATTAAGCTCCAATACAACTCTGTGGTCGTAGTTAACATGACAGCAAAACAGTAGCATGGGATGTAATGGCTACCATTTAACCACAACCTCTTTATAGTTACAGTTACGTTACGTCAATTAGACGGCGCTGCACTATGATCTCAATGCTTAGACAGTTGTTGCACTTAGACACCAGACGTATTGAAGACTCACAGCAACTTTTGCATAGAGTAGACCTAATATCTTCTCAATGTAAACCGAGCATGCAACATAAATTTGAAAAAATAAAAGTACAATATTAATCGTGCTTATTGGCTATATTCTTAATAGAATATGCGCATTAGCAGTAGATTATCTTCTTAGCTAATTATCAAATGGAAGTTTATGTACTAATATGTCAAAGGTACTTACTTCATGCGTTAATGTTTAGTCTTTCAGTTGAGACTAGAATGCACTTGTACTAATTGATTAGCTTAAATCAAGTTTTTTTATTGCAAGAATAATTCAAACTCCTAAAGTAGGATGATTTATTACAACAAAATGTATAACAAAAATCATGTTATAATGCAGAATGACTTCCAAAGCAATTGGCATATCTGTATTTACAAAATAATAAGAACATTTTTATCCTCTTCTGAATTGATGTGAACAATTATATTTGTCCAGTTTAGCCTTTCTAGAGTTTATACACAAATTAAAAAGAGTATAAATCAAAACATATCTCATTGTTATTGACAATTTGGAAATCAAAAAGATAACTAAAGTCTGAACCATATATGTGCCATTTATCGATGAACTAAATATTTCAGTAAAATTGATCACCAATTTATAATTGCAAATACCTATTCTTAACTATATTTAATTAGGACTAACTATAACACTACATTAAATATCTATACTATTCAACGTCTTATAAAACAGCTAAACTTACAACTGATGATATTCAAGTAGATTGGTAGATACGTTTATACACTTGAACCAAATTATGATATCTAGTTCCACGCATCCAATAAGAATGAAACACTTATGCACAACAGAAGTACTGTCCGGCAACAGTTCAACATTCTGCAGATGCAAGATTTACACAGTTAAATATACTTCTATATATACTAAATATACTTCTATATATCTTTGTTTATTACGGAATTGCATTAAGTCATATCTATATGTTTACTTCTAACATTGTATTCTTTAAATTTAGACACACTTCATTGACATCTCATTCAAACCACTAATTCACAATTAAACCATTGTTTGTTTTTTTGTTATTAGACAGTAATGAGTCAACTTTTATACAAACTAATACATATATATTAGTGATCAAACTAATTACATACAATTACATCATTGAACTAATTAAGTATTGCTATAAGGTAAATACAAACAATTAACATTTTAAAATCATAGTTAAAAGCACTAACATTTTATACACTTATATAAATATACATTGATTATGACAACAATAGTATATATTAACATATCACAAATTAAAACACAAATAACTTTGATATTAACACTGCTACATGTATATTCAAAATAGTTGAGTTCATTATGATAGATACAAAATTATTGTCTTGAATAGTTTGAAGAAATTCTTTAATTGAATTTTTATCTTTTTCCTTTTTTAAATTCAACTGCTTTTTTTCATTTCGTATCTCTAAATCTTTCTCAAGATCATCTACAAAGTGTTCAAGTTTGTCTATGCCTTTTATACTCTCGCCTGATTCAGTTTAAAGGCTCATTCTTTTTTAAATTGTGTGCATCTTCTGCTTTGAAGTCTTTGTCAATTACATATAAATACATCATTGAACTAATTAAGTATGTTTTTACGTGAACACAAACAATTAACATTTTGAAATAACAGTTAAAACATTAACATTTTTGTCATTATTAGATATACATTGATTATATTAACAATAGTATATATTAACATATCACAAATTAAAACACAAACTTAGTATTAACACTTCAATATTCAAAATCATTTAGTATACATTATAATAGATACAAACTTATTTTCTGCCATTTAAATACAATATAAACATTTTATACAAAAGTAGACATAAAAATGCAAATTTCAATTGGAGTGATACATATTACAAAATAACACCATTAACAACACATTGTAAAAAGTAATGAAACGTTATCAATTATAGAAACATGAACATTTTGATTTCAACAAATTAACAAAGAGTAAATTAATCATATTGATTAATATATAAATAATTTATAACAGTTACCTTTACATTTTAACATGATAAGTATATACAATCTAAATCCACAAAAGCACACACATTACTATTCAATTTTACATAATTACAACATTCATTTTACAATATTTTCATTTTAAAGAAATATTTCACTTATTATATTATTATATTATAAACAATATTCGCAATGTAGTATTGCCTATAACAGGTATCAAACATTTATGCCAAATAGATATGCACTTGATCAATTCTTACAGCTGAAAGCAAATCATGAACGTTATCTTCATTTTTCCTTAGAGGCCCATTCTTTTTAGCAGTATTGTTTAGTAGTAGTGATCTGTGGTGAATCCATGATCTGGAGAACCAGACTTTGGTGAACCCGTTGGTGATCCTTGTTTTGATCCAGTCGGTGACCCAGACTTTTGAGATCCAGCCTTTGGTGATCCAGGCTTTGGTGATCCTTGTTTTGAAGATCCAGTCGGTGACCCAGACTTTTGAGATCCAGCCTTTGGTGATCCAGGCTTTGGTGATCCTTGTTTTGAAGATCCAGTCGGTGACCCAGACTTTTGAGATCGAGCCTTTGGTGAACCTGTTGGTGATCCTTGTTTTGAAGATCCTGTCGGTGACCCAGACTTTTGAGATCCAGCCTTTGGTGATCCAGACTTTGGTGATCCTTGTGGTGATCCCGCAGGTGATGCCGCCATTGATCCCTTTGGTGAACCTGCTATTGCTGATCCTTTTGGTGATCCTGTTGATGATCCCTTTGGTGATCCTTTAGGCGATCCTTTAGATGGTCCATTTGGTGATCTCGCCATTGATTGCTTTGGTGATCCTCCTTTTGGTAAATCCTTTTTTGTGCAGACTCTACGTGTTCCAGAATATGGCGACCCGATTCTAGGTCCTGAGTTTGGACAGCCCTCTTTAAGTGGTTCTCTGGTAGACTCTGCACTTTCTACTGAAGAATCAATACCATCTGTGAACAGCTTACTAGCTTCCGACGGAGGGGCATCACCTACATTTGTTCCTTCCACATCTACTTTATAAGATTCCTCGTCTTCTATCAGAGTTTCTTCTTTTGGCATTTTCACACTTCCCTGTGATGGTTCTGCCTGTTCCACTAGAGACTCAGCAGCTTCATTTAGTGCATCAGTGGAAACGTTTTGTTCATATTGTGTACTCTCTTGACTATTCTGGTGAAGTTCTGTAATTGTAATTTCAACTATTTCCTTTTTAAACTTTTCTGCTTTTTTATTCTGTTCATCTAAATCTTGTTCAAGATCATCTACAAAGTTTTGAAGTTCGTCAATGCCTTTCATAAGTTCGCCTGATTCAGTAAGAGGCTCATTCATTTTAGTATCATCTGCATTTTCTGCTTGAATATCTATGTCAAACTCTCCATCATTTTCATCTATATACTCTGCATCAGCCGGATCAAGTTCGCCCTCTTCAATTTCATTGCTATATTTTCTACGTTCACCCGCATCAGCTGGAAGTTCATCTTCATCTAACTGAGCATCCTCAGCTTTTATGAGTACTTCCGAGGATCCCAGTTTAGGAAGTTCTTCTGAAGATATTTTAAGAAGCAGGTCATCAAAATCCACATCTCCTTCAGGTGGTGGTGTTCCGTGTTCTCCGTACATCCTTTTGCCAGATGACTTGGCAAACAACGACTGTCCAGTGGGAGACAGCACTGGTGAGTTCGGTGGTGTGCCATGTTCCCCAGGCATCCTAATACCTGATGACCTAGCGAACAACAACTGTCCGGGAGGTGGAGGTGGAGTGCCATGCTCACCAGGCAAGCGCTGAGTCCCCGATGACTTTGCAAACAGGGAGTCATAGAGCACAGGCGGAGTGGGTGGTGGCGTCCCATGCTCGCCCCTCACTCGTGCCATGCCAGTGGAGCGAGCGTAGAGCGCCGAACGGTTACAGTGCGTGGGCGTGCCATGCTCACTGGAAAGGCGGCGGCTTGACTTGCCAGACGAGGTCTCTACTTCTTCCAAGGAATCAAATTTCAAGTCGCTAAAGAGTGGTGGAAGTATTCCGTTTCTTTGAAGAAGTTGGGAACCCTTTTTCCGTGGATACTTCTTTTTAAGTTTTTCTAATAAGTCCTGCAATAGAATTTTACTTAAGTATACTTAAACAGTGTATGCAATAACCTTAATCGGAATCTTAAGCAAGCAAGTAACATGTACCTCAAATACTATTATAAAAAGCTTAAACGTGCTTGTAAATCATTTAAACATATGCTCAAAATATACTTTATATGAAAGCCTAAATGTTCTTGTATATCCCTCAGTAGCTTAATATATATTCGATTATGCTTAAATTTAAACATATAATTTCATAATTTTCTTAAATTGATTAAATTTATGGTGCAAACTTAACAATGAAAATAATTTGACGCCGAATTAGTTTTGTATTAACTATTGAGACGTAGCAATAAGTATATGTTAACACCTAAGCTGTGTGAAACTTAATTCAACGTTGTGCCAGTGGGTTGCATTCCGGTGTAACAAAAACAGTAAAGTACAAAATTCCGAATATTTAGG
This sequence comes from Streblospio benedicti, assembly GCA_019095985.1. Lineage (NCBI taxonomy): Eukaryota > Metazoa > Annelida > Polychaeta > Spionida > Spionidae > Streblospio > Streblospio benedicti. Next base: position 61,606,951 of record CM032660.1, on the reverse strand, counting down.
TTCTAATTGCTGATCATTGATTTAATTTTGTATGTAAACTGGTTGATATAAAAAATACCCATGGTAATGATAATTAATCTTTGTCACTTGAGATATTTGATGCTGTTTTTGTGCTTTTGAAACATCTGGAAGCAACATACAACACAGCGTACTATTGGTTGTTTCATTTTCTATATATAATTAGGAAACACGGGCGCGTTTACATAAAAAGTGTCTTTTTGGATATCATATAAAGATTTATTCTTAATTAGTTGAAAGGAAGTTTGTTTGCCTTATTAAGACTTAATTAATGCTATGTTTTTTGTCGGCTCATATTTCACACATTCATGAAATTCAATAGGAAGGCCAAATGTAAACAAATGTACATTAGCATGCAATATGAAAACCAACAAATGTAAGGGTATACAAATGCATCTGCACATGCATGTATTCTTGGTAGCATAGTAGAAATGTAAGAACACACACTAGAAAGATTACAGCACAACTAGTGACATTGAAATCATTGAACGCACATGATGCAGCCTATCATATGCCAATAAATAGAACCTGAGATAGTCAGAACCAGGGTGAGGTAGGGGGCGGACACAACCTCTTTTCACACAAAAATATTTAACTATGATGTGTTTTTGGCATGTCTGCTGTCGATCGTGTGTACGAAGCCCATGAGATTCCGTAAGTATGCCACCCCATTTCCCAAACACCTTGATCTGCCAATGCCATGTGGTAAAACCAGCAGATCCATACCCAAAAGCTGACAGCCAGTTGCACATACCTGGTCCCACTTCTTCAGGAACTCAGTGAACGTCATGTTATCACGGATCTTGCCAGTCTTCCAGCGATTCTCCAAGTAGAGTGTGTTGGGCTCGCGGCGCGGAATCCAGATCGGACGCTGCCAATCGTCAGGCTCAATTCTCAGCAGCTTTTTGACGGATACTGAGATTTTCTGGATTACAGCCAGGAGTGAGAGAATCAGGACATTGAGATTTATCAAGAAACAATTTATATGGTATCAGTTGTGCAACAAAGAAATTTTGTGGTAAGAGGAAACCAAGATCTTTGCGTTACCCTTTATTTGTGTCAATGCAGGTTTTGAAATTAGACAATCTTTTTGAACTTGGAGAAACATGATTTAATGGAACTCTGTTACTTTAAAATCATATAGGAAATGTGCTATGTGATCGTTCATGCATGGATCTGTTTTTTGTATATAATATAGTGTAACAATGTGATCTAATAGCAACCCTGCACCTCTGGAGCACGGCTTTCTTCGAACCTATATAAACACCGTAATACGAACAGCATTTTACATTAGCCTCATATGTTCAGCCTAACGAAGTGTTTAACTGGATTCTGAATATCAGCGCCGCTTCCTCTGCAATTGGGGACATAAAATTATGAGTTTCCAGGATGGTACCTCCATATAACCGTACGGTCCTGATGCAACTGGTGGTAAACAACATGTTTACACCCATCCCCGAAGACCGCCTGCAGTGTCCACATATATATGTATTATTCACAAAGGCACAGGTGGGGAAATTATCACAGCATTTGAGATACAATTATAGCTAATAACTTGAATTACAGACACAAATAGGAATACACTAATGGCTTCCTATAAAAGAGCTGCATGGATTGTCTGTGTAATGTAATAAACACTACAATCAGCATACACATCCGATTGTTCATCACATCATTCAATTTTATCTTATTATCGCAAAAAAGATAACGGAACTTTATAAAATATGCAGACGATGACAGCAACACCATATGTATCAATACATTAAAAGCTAAGTAGAAGACAATATCAACTTAATGTTACAAACTTTAAAAGCTAAAAATGCTCCTACCTTGATGTGATCAAAGTCTGTGATGCCCATTTTGGGCAGGCTGTTGTAGTTCAGTAGCACCAGCTTACGACCCGCAATAAAGTTCACACGCATTGCTTCCTGAAAAGAGTGAACCTAATATGAAATGAATGTACATGTACTTTATATATGAAAAAATACGTACATACACTGAAATGCGCAAGGAGCATTATAAATTATTGCTTGTCTTCTGGGTGCTACTAAAAAAGAGAGGTCCTCCCCAAAGTGGATATCAACAGAAATGTGTATACAGACATTTTTAATACCCAACAATAAACCAGGACTCGCGACGCCAAGATCTCGCAATAGATCAATTGACAGGCGGGCGACAATCGACTGACCAGTGACCACTCACTGAGTGACCACACGCTGACCCATAATACTTACACAGTACTGCGGCAGCTTGACTTCATCGGTCATCCAGCGACACACCTCGTCCACATTCCAGTAGGCGCAGTGGGGGATGAAGGCATCCACCTCGGGGATGGTGGTACGCTTGTGGAGTGCGGGGATCGCATCGTACCTGCATGGGAGATGATTACTTTCATCAGTTTATTAACAGACAGGCACAGTAAAAGAAAATGTTATTCTCGTTCACAGTCCACTGCATTGTTATAAGTGTTTCCAGGCGACATTGCGTTCACACCATGTAATCAGTATCCTTTTCACACTCTACTGGCTTTCTCAGCTTCCTGGGGAGCACTTCGCAGTTTCTACTGCAGTGCATGGTGTTCATCACTTACATTAGCGTCCACTGGTCTGACCTCAATGGCAGATCCAGGGGGTTTTTTTGAAAGGGGGGGGGCACGCCTTAGGGATTTCATGGGTTTCGTACGCGCGATCGATGGCGGACATGTAAAAAAACTATGAAATTGAAGTATTTTGGTGGGAAAAGGGGGGGGGCACATGGGGGCTTGTGATCTGCCTATGGCGCTACAACTAATACCTATTTATCGTGTAGGTACCATGGATCAGTGTTCAGCTGTCTACGTGGGAGTTTGCTCACCACAACACCATACCCAACTGGGAATGAAATCAACAACCTTCTGGCCACGAGATTCAATTACTATCGAATCGGCCTCAGAACATACCTATCACAACTGTTAGACCGCAAAATATAACCAAAGCAAAATATAACTAGTTTTAATTTCCATTAACCCAAATATAACCACAGCTCTTAAAATGGTCCAGCTGGCATATAGTATTTTTGTTTTACTAACCTACGACGGTATCAGTAATGTTTGCACAAGCTAGGGCTTAGTCATTAATATTCAATGATAGGTTATAACCATGAATATGAATTTTGGATGCTTTTCTCCATCCTTCCTGAGCTAAAACGATTGAGAATTATCATAATGTTCAAGTTTCATATGTTTAATTTTTCTGAGCAAAACAAATAGCTTTGAAAGTTTCTACTGTCAAATCAATATTGTAATTTCTTCATAATTCAGTCATTTTTGTGAGCGTAATGTTCAATACTCCATTAGGCAATAAAATACTATTTAAAAAGTATTAGTTATTTTATAAACATTGATCTGTGAATCATTAGCTATCATTTGAACCAAAAATAAACATTGTAGATCAATTTTGAAATTTTACATACAGGACATTCAAAGGATCCCAAGGTTGAAAATGTTGTAAAGTGTCGTAAAAGGTGCCACAAAAAAAACATTATTATGGAACACCCTAGTGGTGGGCTTAGTCATGGGCCCAAGCATCATGGGATGGGTTTGTGGTATGTTGACTGCAATGATTTACAAACACTACACTATACTATACACATTATTTCTTCTATATAATAGTAGTAATGTGTGTGGTATAGTGTTTGTAAATCATAGTAGTATACACACCACACCCACCCTCCCATGATGCAGGGGCCCATGGGCTTAGTGACTGTATGCTGGCTTTATTTGAGTTCATGAGCGACAAGAACTGGATTTTGATTCTGTAATCAGATAGGTTAATGGAAACATCAAGCACATCTTGCTTGCTGTTTATGAAGTCATTTAATGCGTATATGGGCAGGCTCTAGCTATTCACTAAACTCTTGGACTCAAAAGTCTTGGTTCAGCTGATACAAGGGTTCATGATTTTAGTGCTGAACATGCTGGACCCACTTTCACCAACTTGTTTGCATGGATTTAACGTCGCATGTGTTTGAAATCTTGGTATGTCTGGGTTGTCTTTGCTGCTGATAACCTACTGATAACTTGTATCTGCATACGAACTGATTACCCCAGATCTATGGTGCAAAGGTGGGTAGAACGCAGGCGACACTTGTAGTAAGTGACATTGCCGATAATTGATGATGCATCTTCACTGTTGGGTCTCTGGACCAGGCTAGTTATATAACCCATTGCCTCGACACATGCTTTTGGTTTTTTATTAACATGACGCCAAAGGGTCACGCTCAAAACATTCAATTTATTAATTAAATGTGTTATACATCATGATTATTAAATAATTCTTTCAACACCTTATTTAAATACAAAAAGAAATGCTAGAATTTTAGCGGTGTGCATACAAAAGTTTCATATGCTCTAATAAAATATTTTATTGCATTCACCTGCTTGAAATGTAGTATTCTTTAATGATCAGATAGTATAGGTAATTCTTATAATAGTCAAGACTGTTGCTGTATACTTTGTGCAAAATGTAATTTCGATTTCATACATAACGTTCTCACCAATAAACCGCCTTTGAATAACTGTACTGGAGTATATGTTGCACAACTACATAACATCAAAAGTTGTGGTTTGCTTACATGGTGACAATAATTATACATTGATTTGAAACTTTGGTTACAATTTGCGTCAGTGGTTAAATTTTGTGTCAGCGAGACCATTTGTTTTGTTTTTGTTTTTTTTTTTTTTTTTTTTTTTTTTTTTTTTGTTCTTTTTTTTTTTTTTTTGGGGGGGGTTACAATTTGCATAAACGCAAATCATAACTGGTTATATTTTGCTGCTGGCTATATTTTGCGGTCTAACAATAACTGTCATCGACTAAGCCCCAATCCATGAGGTACAAGTATTGTTGGCCTAACTTATACGGTGCTTTGGGACATGAGAAACGATTGTTCTCCACGTTCTACACGTTTATGGCGAGGCAAATTGCCAAATAACAATGACCTTAATTACCTTGTTAGTACTTAAATTTATTAAGAAAATGCTGCCAACATAAAAACCGTAGATAATTATATCAGATAATAAATGTGTGCAAAGCCGTGCAAGATTATCTACACTACAGCGCAAGACTTGAGTGGAAGACAAAACCAGTCATCATGCAATCACTATATACAAATGTAGCAAACGTTTTTTTACTCGATTGAAAAGTATTAGTATAATAAACATACATCGGTCTTTCCTCCACGCTATCTTGACTCATCTTTACGGGTGAGGGGGTCCTTTTTACGCTGGATTCATGGATATTTAATGGGCTCGTCTTGAACGCCCCCTTTAAAATTGCCAACATAAAATAAGTTACGTTACACGTGTGTCATTCTCGCTAAACGTTTACTGGCTTACGTTATGCGTTCGTAAGTGTTACGTAAAACGTAATTATCCTCTAAGAACAGATATCTGGATGAGCCCCCAGAACACACACGCATTACACAATCTAACAATGTAATAAAAGCTGGGTGCGAACCATCCACGCTCAAATAGATAATGTAGACTTTGCGGGTAGGGCATTGTGTGTGATTCGAAGTAAAGCCAACGGTGTTCTTATGCATGGTAGCCACCAACTAGTTTTTATGAACTAATGCCAAGGCAGACAGTAGAGACTTGCGGTGGATATACAGATAGACACTAGGGAAAGGGCGTGACCTTTTCAGTTTTGCAAACATGGAGTCCAATACAGCGACAAATGATGACTACAATCAAATACCCCGCCATATTCACAACGACCAATTCGACTGTAGCAAACAACCGACGCTCACCTACCAGCACTTGGAGAGTCGGCGTCTCCAACACCTCAGTCTAGAGCATAGGTTTCCAAGATATTTTAACGCAAAACGGCCACCTAATCCAGCCGACAAACTCCTTGAGCTTCCGGGCTCGGTCGGGGTTACAACCGTAGGACAAGCGCAGCAGCTGGCAGCATATCGCTTTGACGCGACGCCTCCAAAGCCGCGCCCCGCAAGCCTAATCAACAACAGAATTGCCCCTTTCTCTCCCGTTTCGAAGCACACTTGTGGAGCTTTCTTCAGCTTTGACACAGACCACAGGAGGAAGGTTTTCCCTATTCCACCTACCGTTTCGACAATTTCAAGGGCCCATATGGCAGCAGCCTATGTAGAAAGCATGCCACTAGGGGAAAATCAGGTATAAAGGACGCTCACTGGAAAGCTTCTGAAGAAAAATATCTTGAACTATTCTCTATTAGCAAGAGAAACTTTTTTTCTGTGGTTCTAATATATGTGTTTTTTAAAGAATAACTTTTATTTTGTGGTTCCTCTGCTTGCATTTAAATGCCTCACTTTTAGATCAGGCACGAATCGACGTTTCTAATCTAAGGTGTCATCTTTTTGCTGATCCAATTTATGTTTTCATTATCGAGTGTTTTATCTTATTTGTACTTGTTTAATCAGCAGTAAAGTTTGTCTACAGTTTTCACATATCTTTTTCATTTCTGACATGAAAACACTGTTTCCTTTGAGAGACTCAAAATTTAGTAGGGGATAGTCTGGGTTGACCAATACTAGAGCAACATATCTTGAAAATCAACCAGGCTACTACATTTGCCGGTTACATTCTTCATAATTGTGTTTTTCAACCATTAATAGTGCATGAACATTGTGAAAACTCATTTCAAGTATTCTTTCTTAATAGACTACCCATCAGAATAAAACTATGGCATTTGTTTTATACTATATTTTCTTTCTCGCATTATATATATAGCATTTGTGTTTTACTATATAATACTCAAATTGTAGCCTAACTGCATAGTGTTACAGTGTTACAACCGCACTGTTAATGGACATGTTGGCTGGACATTTGTAATCCTGTATAGAATCTCATACACCCTAGGATACATGGGGGAAAATAATACAAAGATTAAAAGAAAAAAAAATAAGACAAAAGCTCATTCTTAAGTTCTCAGCAAATGGTACTAATTGTATGACTGAACTATGGTAATTGGAATAATATACACAGACAAAAATATTAGCTTCTTTTCGAAGGCCTAGCGTTCATACAACAGAAACAAAAAAACAAAAATCTGACGGCATTATAGCCCACATTAAGGTTGATGAGAATGTCTAGTAAAAAAAAAAGTTTCACTGATACATAATAATTTATAATGATGGAAAAAAAAATAATATTAACATACATCTTCAGGCTAGATTTTATTATAAAAAAAAATATTTGTATCAATTTTTTTGTGATATATTACAATGCAAACAAAAGGGATGGCTGACCTGTCGCAATTCAATCTGCAATTTTTAAAAAACTTTCCTGTGAATTGCTGTAAAACAAATTTTCCTCTAAAGCTTAAACTACATACTATCAAAAAATAGCAAAATAATGATACCTCTTCAGGCTAGCTTTTGAGATATAATTTTTTAAAGAAAGGTATCTAATATCCTCAACGTGTGATATTACAGTAAATAAGTATATGCACTTAGATTTACACACAATATATTATTATAATGCCAGAATAAATATTGGTTATGGTTATTTGAACATTAAATCAGTGATTTTAGTAAGATAATAAAACTAGATTGATTTTTTGATTTATCTATTATAGTGACATTGTATATACATTACATTTACAGAGAAAATTTTTTAAATACAAATTAAACCCAGCCCTATCTAGGGGCTTATAAGTCACCTTAAATAAATTATATAAATTAAATTTATATACATTATGAATATAAAATGTATGGCATATGTGCAAAATACATTTCAAATTCTTCTAAAACATTTTGGCAGATATGCCATGCAACAATAATAAATTTTGCTAATTCTTTCCAAACATTTTTCATAAGGAATACAAATTTACTTCCTACATCTAAATTTACAAAGTTATCATCTAAATCGGCTGCCTTATTAAATAACAAAAGTCTAGCATTTTCATATCAAGGACAAGTACATAGGAAGTGCACTTCATCTTCAACCATATCAAGCTCACATAGCTGGCAAATTCTTTGCTCTGCAGGTAAATTTCTAAATCTACCTGTCTCTATTCTAAGAGGTAATATACCATGTCTAAATTGGGTAAATAAGGATCTGGCTCTCTTGCAGACAATAAACAGACAATAAATAGACACTAAACAATTAACATATGGTTCAGTGCTAATATTATTTTTAAATGTGATATATGTACAAGTTTTGGTTAAATTACTACTTGTGATTTCCATTTTTTTAACATAATGCATTCTAATTTAGGGCTTATATTTTGAAGATCACAAAACCCTTTTTCTTCAAATGCATCAAACACCAAGTTTAGTAAAAAGAATTTCATCTCTTTACACCAATTTTGTTTACATATTTGATAATCCCATTCAAATATTTTTCTTGGTAATCTATTCTCTGCAATATTAACAAGCCTATTCCACAGTCTTTTACATACAAATCTACTTAATTTTGGACTAATCCAACCCACATCACCAGTCAATGGTAGATTAGGTGAAAATGTGTGCACTCCTAAATAATATCTAAGAGTTCTAAATTGAACATTATCAATACAACAGCCTGATATATGGCCCCAAACATCACTGCCATATTCTAATACTGGTTTGACACCAGAATTGTACATTTTTCCAAAAGTTTTAAACCCAACATTTTTTAATGATTTAAATTTACTAATAATTGTACCAAGTGCACAACCACCAGAGTCTGCAAGAGTTCTAGCACAAATATCAAATTTAAGATTATCATCCATTATGATACCAAGATATTTGTATAATTAGGAATCAAATGCATAAATATAGTGCTATAGAATACAATTACTAACAAAGAGCGTCAATCCAAGTGTTATCCATAGATGCGTTTAGAAAAAAAACATCTGACTTTATTGTCAACTAAAAAAATAACACTGCAAATATCACAGCAGACACTGTAAGAATTGGTTTACATGGTGTAAATAATAGACAGACTATAATTATGATATGGTAAAAGACAGTATCATATTTCAATCATATACATTGTGCCTTCAGGTACTCGACTAGTTTGATAATAACATTTTTACTCTTGGTGACTCTGACATAGCATGTCCCAATCATTTGCTCAGTAAACAATTTATATACACCATCTTGACCTCCTCTTTTAAAACATAACTTCAAATGATCCAATGAAAGACCTGATTTTGCTATTTTACTTTTCAAAGTAGATGAAATTTTTAATTCTGACAATGTTTTCTTCAAAACATGGGTGTTTAGTTGAAACAGTTGGGATGTTACAATTGTTGGGTCAAGTTTTTCCATAAACACATTTTTATACAAGCCTTTTAATGAAATTACATCATCCAGAGCATTGTGAGCATTATATTGTGTTTTACAAAGAACACTTAGTAGATTTTCTTGGGAAAAATTACCTACATCTGCTTTCTTGAATATTTTCATAGCTAAAAAACGAGTATCTATACACCCCAAAACATTTAAAGATAAACCAAATAGGTTTAAATGGTACATAAGAACAGGTACATCAAAAAGACAAATATTATGACCCATTAGGACTACATCTTTTCCACAATTAGTAACAAATTTAACAAAATCAGTCAAAGCTTTTCCTTTTTCAGTACATTTTACAGGATTACTGTCATAACATAAAATACCATCATTCACACACAACTTTGTTTTTTCACTGGCTTCTTTACTTATTACTTTTTCTGGCATGATGTAAACATTGAATTGATCATCATTGCTGACACATACAGCAGATATTTGTATGATATCGCTATTTCTTTCCAACCCTGTTGTTTCAAGATCAAAAACTACACAGTTCATTTCATGTGTGTTCTTTATTACAGGCGCAGCAGGTATTTCTGTGGTGTCTACATTGATACTTAGGTCAATGCTTGGTTGATAAGTTTCTCCCTCTCTTGTCTCTGAAGCTGTTGCTTGACGCAGTCTGGCACTCTTCAACTCAAGCCTACGACGCTTCGCTTCTCTAGTAGGAAAATATTCTTGTTGTCTTTGACGTTTGCGGTCTAAGTCCCTTGCACGCTTCAGTGCAAACTTGCCTGGAGATAAACCAGCCAATTGAGCAGCCTGTAAATTTGTAAAAACAATTAGTCAAAATAACAAAGGTTTAATATCAACAAACCCGAAAATTTTCTACACAATATACTAGTATCATATTATAATATACTATATATCGTAAAGATATGTTACATGTAATTTATTTGTCCTTTATCTGTAGTATTTATTTTATCTACATAGACTGACGTTTTCCTTATAACATTGCAATGACAGCATCTTTTTAGTTATAAAATTTGAATAATTTTGCAAGGTCCATATATGACTTACACTGTTGATGGACAAAGCCACATAGCCCCTCAATATATATTTCTCAAATAATAAACGTTATCATTAGTTCCAACAACATTATACTTTTCAACAAACATGTACAATAGTAACACTGAAACAAAATTTAATTATTGAATGCGTCATCATCATATGATCATCATGGTGATGCCGATATACCTGTGAGAAGAAAACAAAACTCAACAAGAACAAACAAAATCTTAATTCTACGGCACATCACCTTTGATACCCAAGTTCGCCCTAGATTTTTTTGTGAAACACCAGCACACACTCTATACACTATTGAACCAGAGTGGCCATATGCTCTTTATGAATGAAAAAGAAATTACAACATAATTGTTGAATATATATATTGCATTTGTATTGTTTACATATTATATATTTGTGTGATTGGTAGACTGGAGAGCTTTTAAATAATTGTACATACAGATGTCTAGTTTGAGTATTTACTTTTAATTTAGCTAAAATTACTCACCTGTTTTTTGGTGCTTTTGTTGCTACAATGGTCCTTTTCAGAAAGAAATTGTTCATACCTAATGCTGCTTTTGGTATTCACATCAAATGGTCCGTTGTTGCCTCCATGCCTTTTTCCAGTTGTCACGCATTCACATGCTGACAAGATGAACACGCTATATAAAAATATTGAAGCCAAACCAAATCGGGTTTCTTTCGAGATATCTTAAGGTTCAGATAGTAACCACAAGCTACACAAATCATTGCTTCAGCTAAGCGGCTATTATTATATGTCCACTATTATTCTTCCTTCAATATGGCAGCCAATTGGGTTGGTCTAGAAAAAAAATATTGAGAATACAATGATTTGCATACACATTCATCCTCATAAGATTTCTTAAAAACTTAAAACTCTATCAACATAAACCTTCTTGAAACTATAACATCGGTTTCAAAATATATGGGTTAAAAACATTCAAGTTGTGGAATTCAAACATGTGTAGCCTACCTACTAAAAATATAGACTAATTAGCAAACTACTAAACTAAATTAGCTCGAGCCCCCAAATATTTATAACTATTAATCACAGTAATATTTTGTTATAAGTATTGACAACAATTACTTTTTATTATAAACTGGTAGGTGTGGCAAGTTTTTACTATCTAGGAGTATAACCCCAAGTTTGAATTAAGTGTTAATTCACCAAAAACAGTTGTAGCTATTACTTTTTAATATCATTTTTTAACTGGTTTATAAAAACAGTTACAAACATGTTTTAAATATGAAATTCATTAATAGTTATTTTTGTATGATTAAATAACTAAAACGGAACCAAGTGAGAGCTATTTGGGGGAAATTGTATACAGAGAAGTCTAGAGAAGTTTTGTTTTACAAAATATAAACTAAGTTATTTATTTTAAAAACTATTTAATGATCCGGACCATTAAATTTACTCAATCAACTGTTCTCAAAAAATATTGATAAAGAGTTGATCAAGTAATAAGATAATCTTCAAAATATGAATAATTATCTGTTAGGTAAAAACACAAATAAGCGGCCCCAAAAGTATTTGATAGACCAACTTCACAATTTTCACACTTCTGCAAAAACGCAATCATCATTCACTACAGCGAAACACTCAACAATATCAATAGCTACGGGTGAATGTGACTTGATATGCCTCTTGAAAAGACTTTTTATGGCATACAAAGGTCGAAATGACATTCTGTGCAAACTTTTTTACGCTCTGGTGCGCCCTGGCCCGATGTTGTCAAAGTTCTTCTGGCATAAACAGCAATTTTGTTTTTGCCTTTGTGCTGTTGTGTTGGTGCTGGTTTAGCTTTACCCATCCTTAAAATAAAATAACAACCGTGTTTTAGAATAAATAAATTTAGTAAATTCAATCTGTACAATTTTATAAATATATTTTTAACAAAATCAGATCTGCTTTTGAGCAGCAAGCAGCTCCTCTTGTCCACTTTAGTTGTTAAAGAAAGAAGTCTAGTCATAGCTTCATAATCAACTGATGAACTACAGAAAGTTTGACAAACTACTTTTACAGCAATTTTCACATTAGTTTGAACAGATAAAGAAATACACCAAATATGGTTATATTTTCACCTTATGATAGAGCTTGCCTTTGTACTTCTAATTTTGTTTTTAAATAATAAAATTTTAATTTAAAAAGGGAAATAAATTGCTTTTGAAAAAAGACCCTCCCACGGGGAAAAAAAGGGGGTTTTACAACTTATAACAATGGTAAACAAATTTGACAAACTTTTCCCCAATTTTTTAGTTTAAACGGGAAAAAACCCAAAAAGGTTTTTTCCTTTTTTATTGGCCCTTTTCCTTTTAAAATTAAATTTTGGTTTTTTAAAAATTAAAAAAATTTAGGGTCCGATCAAAAATGGGGGTTGGGGTTTAACCCAACCTGGCAAAATCAAACTCCCCTTTTTTTTGTTGAAAAAACAATTATTTTCAAAGGTTTGGGCATAATAAAATTTCTGGATTTTGAGGTTTTCCGATAAAATTAAAAAATTTTTAACCCGAAAAAATACGTTAAAGGAAAAGACAAA
>CM032660.1:61540660-61584143 GCA_019095985.1 Streblospio benedicti | reverse complement strand
AATATCGAAATGGAGTATTAACAATGATTTTTCATAGAAGCAAGTTATAACATTCAATAACAGTCATATACCGGCACCTTACATTCAACTACTAATAATTATTTTTATATTAGCTGGGAATCTTAATAAGATTTTCATTTGGATTTATTTTATATTTCATCTTATATCAATACTAAGTACTAACTCAAGCACTAGTCTCAGAGTTTTTATGTCTGCTACAAGCTGGCGTGATTTTGCTCCTAGCTGATGCCAAACTGGGTCTAGAAACCAGCGCACAATTTTGTCAAGATCACGTGAGATGGCATTTTCAACTGTGATCTCTTCTGTTTCAAGCTGAAATTGAACATTTGTATCCAACCATCATCAAAATCTTTATAGCAACATTCAGTAAAAAAGCTGATCATTTAAAAAACAAATGTCAATTCTACTATAAGCCGTGTCACACTACCCGAAAGTCATAAACGGTAAATGCAGGAGTCTAGCACACATAAAATTTTATTGTGCATGCTCGTCTGTTGAGAATTTGGATAACATACATGAAAATCACACATGAATTGCACAAAAACTACAGAAAAATTAAACAAAATGACTATAACACACTGACAAACTCCACAGATCAGAAACAAACTCAATTATTTTTGTTGAATTGTGTCAAACACCTAAAACATTACACAAAATGTAGTTTTTTCATGAATATCAGCTAACAGGAAATGGCTATTACTTGCATACACAAAGCTAATATTTCAGGCTAATATAGTAAATATAAAAATAATAAGTCTAAATACAATAGGCTTATATTGAATGTTATACGGTAAAATGCTACATCGTTCTTCGTTTATATTTTACTTAAAAAATGAAAATGGATTCGGCCTGGCAAAATACGACATCAGCCTCTCCATTACTACATCATCCTTACAGATACTAATACACCCATTTTATGCATAATCTACTAAAGTACTGCGAAAACTTCTCATGTTAGTAATGTGGTGACAGCAAATTCATGGAGTAACATTTTCTATCATAACTAAATAATGATAATAAATATCAAAATAAAATGGTTTACATAATAGTGAACACTTACATGAAAATGACATTTTTTTAATCTCTTTGAGAGACAGTCAGACATTTTGAACATTCCTAATATGGGGATTACTTCCATGATCCGAATAGCAAAGTTTGGTTATATGGTTATATTTCTGATTTCACATACATTGCTGTATCACTTCAGTGACTAGTCTGACTAGACTGAGACTAGCCATGTGCATGCAAGGTAACTAAGGCTGTTTTAATCACAGGACATAATCACGAATTTAAGCTTGGTTAAAATGTCAGACTGTTTCTCACAGAGACCGAAAAAATGCAATTTTCATGCAAGTGTTCACTATTATGTAAACCAATCAGAATAATAAAAATTGCAATGTAGATGTGGCAAAAAAATAGTTTTTCATTCCTATACTTCTTATTTTAATTTTCATTACCATTTTTTAGTTACTCCATTAACTTGCTGTCAGCACATTACCGGGTAACATCCAAATACTGTACCTATCAACTCTTACGCAAATTGACTTTCGAATCATTAAAAGCCGGGAATCACGTAAGGCCATCCAGCTCAAGCGCCGATCTGGCTGACAACTACAGTTTCCTTTCAGAACAACTGATGAACAGGTCACTATTGTATCACTTCAAACAGTTTTTTGTACACGATCCATGCATTTACCGGACATTTAGGCACTCTGACACCCTATTTAGGAAATGAATGTTTAATATTTGCAGACTTACTGATAAAACATTATATTTTAAAGAGATTCATTCATATTTCAAGTCTAGTGGAACATTACATCAGCTATAGAGAAACAGCTGGAAAATTCAAAATGTACATTTCATTCTTAGAATTGTATACATACTGAGGAGTTGCACTTGATGCAGCTGTCGATGAGATCAAGAAGAGCTGCCTGACAGGCCGTCATAGTGGCAGTCAGTGGAATCTGCAGCTCCACAACATCAACCTAAAAATCAAAATTCACAGGGATTATCATGTTTTGTATAGACTCCATTTTGTTTTATAACAATTAAAAGAAAGTGACCCAGGTTTAAATGAGAAGAATTTAGTCTTTTCACAGGATTGAACATGAAATCAATCCATAGTTATGATCACAACATTCCAATTACACTGAAATTGTCTATGGCCCATCGGGTGTAGTATGCATCCCATCTGAGCGGGGGATAGTTACACATGTAGCCTCTACAAAAACAAAGGTGATGCACTAGGGAGAGAAAATTACCGTGGGCTCAAGTTGATCGATCAAGTGATGAAAGTCCTGTATCCTTGTACATGTCCTTTGTGGATCTAGAGAAGGCATTTGATTGGGTTCCCAGACAAGTCATATAGTGGGTGCTGCGTAAGCTAGGAGTGGACGTATGGCTTGTTAAGCTAGTCCAGTCAATGTATGTCAATGTACATTGCCATGATTGTGTTGGAAAAGGGTACAGTGAGGAATTTAGTGTTATTGTTGGAGTACATCGAGGTTCAGTTCTTAGTCCACTGCTATTCATTATGGTCCATGGAGCCCTCTCGTGAGTTCTGCACAGGGCCCCCTAGGGAACTCCTGTATGATGATGACCTTGTCATTATAGCTGACTCTATTAAAGAGTTCTTATTAAGGAGGTCCCAGTAGGTGAACACAAATTAGAGGTCGTGATCGAGTTTTATTACTTAGGTGACATGTTGTCCAGGGGTGGAGGGTGAGACTTAGCTGCAACTGTCAGATGCAAAACTGCATGTGGCAAATTTCGTGAGCTTCTGTCCGTCCTAACGAATCTTCAAGAGGTAGAGTGTATTCCACCTGTGTGTATAGGGCTATGCTT
The DNA here is from genome assembly GCA_019095985.1 of Streblospio benedicti. Classification (NCBI taxonomy): domain Eukaryota; kingdom Metazoa; phylum Annelida; class Polychaeta; order Spionida; family Spionidae; genus Streblospio; species Streblospio benedicti. The sequence goes on along the minus strand of CM032660.1, from coordinate 61,581,278 downwards.
CATGGGTCTGAGATGTGGGCAGCATCCTCCAGTACTGAAAATCATATGAGAAAAAATGACAGAGCTATGATCTGCTGGATGTGTGGTGTGAAGCCTAACGATGATACAAGTACAGAGAGCCTTCTAGAGAAATTGTAAATCAATGATATTGTTAGTGTGCTTCGTAAAGGGAGACTGAGATGACTCGGCCATGTTTATCGCTGGATTAACAAAGTAAGAAAAATTGAAATAGACCAAGGGATGACCAACACGACTTGAGATGCGGTCGTGCAGAAAGATCTGGCAGGCTTGGGCATGCGTCTAATAGATCCTGGTGACCGAAAGGCCTGGAGAGGACGGTCGAGATGTAGACTGGTCACTCTCTGAATGAGGGCCTGCGCAAATAGCCTCAGGATTTGATTGATTAATTGAATGGTGCAATAAAAATATTTTGCACAAATTCTACTTTAGAGTAAGGATGTACGCAGGTGGCTTAGCCAATGAGCAAACACTAAAAGTATAACCAAGAGTACTAGTTCCTCCTCAAGTGGTGATGTCGGGGATTGAACCTGAGACCTTTCGGACTTGACGATGAACAAGTACTCTTTGTTATACTTTTACTGTTTGCTCATCGTAACTTTGATATTCAATGTCAATGTCATTGGATCTTGGTGAAAACTGGACCAAATTCTTCTTATTTCAACCCCAATATCATGTGAAGATATATAAGATATGCCAGTCATAACCCACCACCACTTTGAAATACTAGCATATCGCGTGCAAAATCATTTGGCTCTAAAAATACTTTGACACAAGTTTTTCATGATTTTCAATAATCAATCTTTCTATGCACTCTGCGTAAATCTAAGTAAGCAATAGATGTACAAATAAAACACATAATCTTAATTCAAAGTGTTCAATAAATATATTAATAGTACCTTCTGTTTCTCTATTGCTGTTAGAATATTGTCATGGAATCTAGGCCAAAGAAATAATTTCTTAACAAACTCTTCATTCTTCTCCAGGGAAATTTCCTCTTACAATAGTCATTTGCATTCATACAGCAATTAGCAACTTTTCACATAACAACCAAGTCGCATAAGAAAAGAACTGCTTTTGACTAATTTAAATTTAACATCAGCCTTGCAAAAAAAAAACTTTTCATGAACACATTTGTATCACTACAAAATTGAGCATACTCAGCATTTTTTATCAAATTCAATGCATCAAACTTTAATTTTCTATGGTACATGTATACAGGCTAATTCTGATTGTCCGACAGCTACCTCCTCACTGCCTACTCCTGACTCTCCTCACTGCTCTGTGACGGGGCTGGGGATGACTGACACTTGTTGATGAGAGCGATACTCTTTCAACATGACAGAAACCAGAAGTAAAAGATTGAGGACTTGATGAAAATGCTTTGATGAATCCTTTCTGCAAAAAAAAAAATCACACATAAAATATCAATGACGGGCTGACGCATTTAAATGTTTACTTTAAAAAAATAAAAAATATTCGATATAAATCTTAAAGTGATTTCAGCATAATAGCACAAATACAATTTAATATCTGCAGTTTATGGCATGGGTTCCTTCAGTTTATGAGATATCTGTGTTGGCCATTACACGCCTATTTACCTGTGACCTGGAACTTATACATATCACTACATTTATATGTGTAAGAAAAATACTGGCAGTCTGGATACAAACAAGCACCTGCATTTTAGTGCAATGCATCCTTATGTACCGGTACTTAAATATCATCATGCATAGGCAGATCCAGGTTTTCAGAAAAGGGGGGGTGCACTTAAGGAAAAGATGGGGCGCACTTACAGGATTTCATGAAAAACCCTATGAAAATGAAGTATTTTGGTGGGAAAAGGGGGGGCACGCGCCCCCTGCGCCCTCCCCCCCTGGATCTGCCTATATCATGCCCAGATTAGGCCATATTTACTACCAATCCAACGAAAAATCATAAAAGGCAGTTTAAAATGGTGATAGATGCTCAAAGGTGCTGGGGATATTTGTGCCCCAATGAGTACCCTTCTAGTTATCATTGTATTTTCATTATCGAATAGAATTATCTCATCTCATCTTATACCCCGGTAAGTACCGGCAGCTAGTGTACAATTAATGTTCTTGCAGAAAGAAAAATATGAAAATCAATTAAGTTTCCTCACACAGGTTGACTTTCATATGCTAAAATAAGTAAAATAGTAACAAACCTTATTCTTTTGTCTATACAATCGAAGAATAAATGCTTCTTGACACGATTCTATAATTCTGAAAAGTAAAAACTTGTTACATATTTTTAGTTTGAGATGATAAATGCTGATTATTCAATCATCACATGTGTATCTTGAACAAACGTTAAATGACAGGTGTTTGAAAAACAAAGTCTCCCCCTATGATAATAGAAGTGTGAGACCTCCAAAACGATTATGATCAAAAAAAAAATATAATAAAATGCATACTGCCAAATTGCCATGATTTAAACAATGCAAACTTATCTTGACATATATCCATCGATGATTAATCTGAAGTAAGGGTATGATTCGTTAAATAGTCTTAGCTTACAGCCTTGAATTCAACATAATTTGGTATAAAAGACAAACACATCTTCAAATGAGGACCAATGTTAGCTCAAGAAAGTGTTAGCTTTTATAGACACATTTGAACCATATACTAATGTGCTGACAGCAAGTTCAGAACGATACATTTTCAATCATAACTAAAAAATGGTAATGAATATCAAAATAAAAATTATAGGAATGAAACGCTATTTTTTTTGCCAGATCTACATTGCAATTTTGATTATTCTGATTGGTTTGCATAATAGTGAACACTTACATGAAAATGGCATTTTTCCAGTGTGAGAGAGACAGTCAGACATTTTGAACAAGTCAAAATTGGGGATTAAGTACCAGGATTGGAACAGCCAAGTTTATATTTTTGATTTGCATACACATAGATAGTCACATAATTGGTGATATATGAATGTGTATGCAAATCAAAAATATAAACAAACTTGGCTGTTCCAATCATGGCAAAAAAATAGCGTTTCATACCTATAATTTTTATTTTGATATTCATTACCATTTTTTAGTTATGATTGAAAATGTATCGTTCTGAACTTGCTGTCAGCACATTAGTATATGGTTCAAATGTGTCTACAAAAGCTAACACTTTCAAACACATATCACAGCATGCCCCTCAACTTATGATCATCGCCCCCAACTATTTAAATTTAAGGGCCCTGCTGGACCCAAACTTTTTCCTGCGAGTTTCAAACACTGTTTACAACTTCGTATAAAACAAAAACTACTAACCTTCAACACGGCGTACAGGTAATCAGCTTGTCCTTTTATCAACTCCGGTTGATCTGGATGCTGCATCTCATTATCCGCGTTGATGAGTTTTTGCCTCTCATTTAAGTTTTCACTTTCAGGGTTCCTGCAGGGAAGAATCATAGAAAATTACTCAAACAGAACATAGATGTAAATTCAGTCAAATACATGATTCAATTTCAGTATCTAATTGCTTTTGTACTTAGTATTTATATTACTTTGGTATAAAGGAAATAGGAAATTTGAAAAAATATAATTAGATTTCCTACATATGATATTTTGCTTTGCTAGAATTAATGCAATTAAACACACAAGTATCATTGCCTGTTTGATTTCCCATTTTTATTAGTTAGAAATGCCATAACCTATTGTTCTTCAACTCCCATAAGGACTCCCCACTGCCACTGCCCGTAAGTTATAACCTGCAGCTATTCACAAGAATAGCAGTGACCATGCCTTCAATTAAGATTATTTGCTGAGGTCTTACTGTTGACAATTCTGATAAGGAAATAGTACTTTGATGAACATTCACTATTTATAAGTGATAATTGTGACTTTAAAGAGTGTAAGCCATCCTTTTATCTTTAATCTGTTATCTGAAATTGAAGTAAACTTTTGTGCATTGCAGAATAGGTACATGTATCCATGTTATTTGAAGCAATGAAAAGAATTTTGAACTCATGATCATCAATGCCATGCATATTATTGTTATTAATTTCAGTAATGAAAAAGTAATGAAAAAGTAATGATTTTTTTCATTATTTTTTATCATTACCATTATATCACCATTGCCTTACATTTTTCATTATATTATCACTATCATTACCCATTTTTTCAATTCTTGTTCTTGTTCTCCGCAAGTGGATCAGTGACTATGTAGGCACTGGTCTCCCCTAAGGGGGCAAAACGCGGACAAAGTGAGGTGCACCGCTGATATAGAAGGTGCCAGCTGACTCTTGAATGAGGTAATTGAGTCAGCTTCGGCAACAGACTTTGGTAATCCATTCCATTCCAGAATTGTATCTACTACGATTGCCTCATGATCATTTACAGTGGAGATACCGGGGAACAGTGTCTGTAGACGAGACTAAGGATTCATTGTTTGTAAAGAAAAAGTCCAAAAGAGAATCCTGTCTAGTTGGTTTACGCTGCAGTTGCTTAAGTCCATACTTAGTAGATACATTTATTAATTTTTTGCTAATACCAACAGCTGGACTACCTGGTTTAACACTCAGTGAGTCCCAGCAGATCCCAGGGCAATTAAAATCACCGGCTAGTACTACAGAAGCTTTGCTATCACCCACAAGCTCGAAAACCTGTTCAAGGACTAGGTCCAGTCCATCTACTGATGTAAATGTAAATGTAAATGTCTGCTTTATAGTCTTGATCCAAGTTTTGATCTCACGACTTTACAATTTACACCAGGTCATTGGCCCACTTAATGATCAGCAATTGATCATTTCTCATATGCTTGCATCAGCAGCACATTCAGCGCACAATGCTAATCACTCATACAATCACTCACTCACTCTTTCAACCCAATGACCTGTACCTAATTAACGTGGCACCTAGTTTGCTCAACACCCACCACCAGAACTGACTGGGAATCGAACCCACAACCTTCTGGTCACGAGTCCAACTCCCTATCCACTCGGCCACGGAAGCACATGATGTATTTGGAGTATTATCTATTTGTGAGCAATAATAAGCCCCTACATATAATGGGGGTTGCCCCTTTGCCGATACTCTTGCAAAAACTAATACACAGTCTTTTTCAACACCTTTGCAAGAAATCGGATTTACTATCAACCCTTCTTTATGTGCAATTAAGACACCACCTCCATCCAATGTGTGATCCTTCCTAATAACCTTACCTTGATATTCTTTGGGTAAGAATTCTGAAGAAGCCACCAAGTTATCTAATTTTGTTTCGGACATCATGATTAAATCTGGTTTGACATAATCACATATGCTGGCTATTTCTGCTGGCTTACCCCTGGCACTGTTGGAGTTAACCACTAGCAAACGCACTTTGCCATTGGGATTTGAGAGGGTTTTTGTTCCACTACTTGCTGTTGAGTCAGAATGTATACTACTTGAAGCAGTGTTTGAAATAGTAGGGGGCCCGAGGGCCCTGAGCCCCCAACTTTTGACCAGGGCCCTTAACTTTTATGGACTTGAGGGCCCTGCTGTCCCTCAACTATTTTGGTGAATATTGTTGAGTCATAGTGAATTCCATACTTTACCATGTTCAAATATGTGTCTATATGAGTTGTTCCGTTTGCTTTGGGCGACTTGTTGATTTTTTGGCCAGGTGCGGGTTTTTGCTGGGTGGGAACCACTAAATTAATTTCTCTGAAGTAATGAAAATAAAATTAAAACCAAATTATGTCAAAACAGGTGGTGAATAACCATTGTAAAGATAAAATTGAAATCAAATTATGTCAAAACATGTGTTAGATAACCATGGAGGTTTACGTGCGTTGGCTTCAGTTCTAGATGTTCCATAAATTTGAACACTCCATAAATCTTGTGTCGAGGCGGATGATGAAAGAATATTCCTCTCCATGTTCGCACCAGATATTAATGCCATAAATCATAGCTTTTCCATGACCATAGAAATGATATTAATCAGATGTTATGGGTTTTTAAATGTTTCACAGCTGGCCGAAAATAAAACGCGTTACCTCTAATGTTGTCATCAGTTCATCATCGATTATCATCGTAATCTATCTCTTCCCAGTACTCCATTTTCGTTTATAGTTCAGTTCAGTTCAGTTCATAACTTGGTTTGTCTGATCAATGCCTGGGAGTAGAGAAGAAGATTTTTTAAGAAATACAGCTATTTTACACTTTTTACCCCAAAATTCCCTTCCCTTGGGGTGGGGGGTCATGAAATTCACAATTTCTTGTCTCCTTACCCTGCAGATGCTACATACCAAATTTGGTTAAGATTGGCCCAGCAATTCTGGAGAAGATGTTAACGCATGACGCACAACGCAGGACGCCAACCCATATCAATAGGTCACCTGAGTCATTACTCAGGTGACCTAAAAAATATACGGGATGGGTGTGAGGTGCTCTATACGTGTTTGAGGTAGGGATATTATATTCGTGGAAAGTGAACGAGTCAACATTTGTATTGTTGCATCGGCAACAACGCCATGAAGTAGTACAGATACTCGCTCATAGGCATGTCAATGCAGTCACGGTGATACCACATACTACAGTCATCACAACATATAGCACGTACCTCATATATCGCCACCATCTACACTGGCCCATGTACTCCTCAGCTCACAAAACCCACAGGGAAAGACACCTTCAACTGCGGGACCAGGATGTGGATGTACGTCACGGCTAATGATCAGAATAAGCAAATATAAGTTTTTTCCTGCTACATATGTGACATACAGCGCGTTTTCAATTCTTTATATCGTGTCATAGGGGGCTGCATTGGCGCTAACCAGAGTAGGTCTACATCATGTTTTAGGGTTAATTTGTTCACCCAACTCATCATAAAGGAATGATAGGTGTATGGCCATCAACAAAAGTGTGAGTGGGAAGAGCATGACCAACAAATTTACGATGATTACAATTTTGAATTTAATAGTACTGTAGTCTGTGTAGATTACAATATACAACGACCTCATGAGCGATAATATACGTCTGTTGGCTTCAGTCACAAAGTTTTAGACATTCCATAAATTTGAACACTCCATAAATCTTGTGTCGAGGCGGATGATGAAAGAATATTCCTCTCCATGTTCGCACCAGATATTAATTCCATAAATCATAGCTTTTCCATGACCATAGAAGTGATATTATCCAGATGTTATGGGGTTTTAAATGTTTCACAGCTGGCCAAAAATAAAACGCGTTACCTCTAATGTTGTCATCAGTTCATCATCGTAATCTAGCTCTTCCCAGTACTCCATTTTCATTTATAGTTCAGTTCAGTTCAGTTCATAACTTGGTTTGTCTGATCAATGCCTGGGAGTAGAAGATTTTTTAAGAAATACAGCAATCTTACATTTTTAACCCCAAAATTACCCTAGAACAGCTGTGCGACTACCGAATTGAAAAAACATACACTTCTTCCCACAGTAACTGAGTCCCAATGAGTAGATCTAGAGACCCCCATCTTCGACCTATCATAGGTAAGGAATATGTCGGGGTGTGTGTCTCTAGATGTAAAGATCGGGTCTCAATGGCTGTGGTTCATCCAGTACACATGCATATGAAAAATGGACAGTCAAGATAAAAAATGTTCAACACACTCAAAAGCAAACTTGCCTTGCATTTTTTGAAAATGTCCGTCTCGGAACCCGCTTCTATCAAATACGTGCCGCGGCGGTTCTCATTATGGTTACGATTCTCCTCGTAGCCTGGGTTGTACACCTGAAGAATTGGAGTTGTTTTGTTTATCGTGTATGTCTATAAATATGTATATCACTAAACCAAATGTATTTATATATGTAATTTATAAGGGAAAATAATGTGTGCATTAGAAACACAATCCATCTGATAAACAAAGAGCATCATAAAAGATTTTGTATCAGAAATGAAATAAGTTGATATAAATGGAAAACTGACTGAAAAGAGATATGACTATTATGTGCAACCTTAAAAGAACCCTAACTGCCCCGTTACAAATAATCAACTGTCGACAAAGGTCATGCAATTTGACTGAAAGCTACGTGTGAGGGGAACCTCTCTATGACGACCATCAGGTCGACTTCAATACATTGGTTCAATGTCCTCCTATATGGAAGTTCACAGTTCTCTTTTGGCCATGTTTTGACATTTTTGAAAAATTGTACATACCTGGTTGAGCGCCTTGCAGAAAACTTTGTTAGTGAATCCTGTTTTAAAAATGACCATTAAACTAAAAGAAAAAAAGCATTACTGGGAATCTTATTCTGTGTTCAGATGGGCAGGCTAGCCTGTTGTCAAAAAAGGGAACGTCACCCATTAAATTATTTTTTTCAAAGAAAAAAAAGCATTACTGGGAATCAGAAATCTCTGTATTCAATATTTATTGGCATTTTGCTTGTTTATGTGGATGAAACTTATTTAGTGCCAATGTCCCAATTTGCACTGGATGAGTAAAAAGGCAAAATCTGTTTTTCAATGCCCAAAACCTATTTAAGACGATTTGGAGTTTTAATTGCACCTTATATGTAGGCATTATTTTAAAATATTTCATTCCAACTGGACAGAAAATTCCAATGTATGATACTGATTGATGCTCTGTCTAGTTGCCAAGTTAGGTCGAATTGATAAATTGTAACCCCCAAAAGAGTATTTATTACCTTGGTGTGATAAAGGTTATAGAGCTTTTATGCTTTCTATATTACCATAATTTATGCCTAAATTTGTAAAAGATATGATAAAATAGCAAAATCTTCAATAATTATTGCCATATGACAATACTGGCTGTATCTGAAATAATGTTTGGTAAAACCAATACTCATATAGTTTTTGTCAAAAATTGCCCTGATTTGCCCCTGATTTTGTCAGATTTGACCAATTTTATGCAAAATACATTGCTTAAACCATTGTGATGGGGTGCATGTTGTCTCTTACGATTTTCCTCCTTTTATGGCAAATTATTGCTTCAACCCCGCAAATTACACCTTATTTGACTAGATAATATTAATCTAATTTTACAACATGTTTTGAATTGCATAAAATATGGCATTTTTTTATTCTCAATTAGTGAAAAATTGTCCACATTAACTTTGCTGAAAAGATTTGTATCAAAGCATATAATTGATAAAATCACTTTGACAAAATGACCGAAATGACTATTGGCAGTTAACAAAACCCTAACTTTATTTAGAAATAATCAACTGTCGACAAAGGTTTTGCAATTTCCCCTGATTTTTATCATTTTATTTAAGACCATTTCAAATTTTAAAACCATCAGGTCGACTTCAATAAATGGTCTCAATATAGAGGTATTTCTTCATGGAAGTTCACAGTTGTATCTTTGTATAGGATTTGTGAATCTTTTGAAAAGATTGTACATATACCTGGTTATACACCTTTGCAGATGGGAGGCTCGTCTAGTGAGAAATGTAAAAAAAACAAAAATTAATTAAATTATGCAAACTTAGTTTTGAGAAAATTGGGCTTTACTGCATGGCTTATCTCTATACATTGATAGTGGGTTTAGCTGTCTATAAAATCTAATTTAGTATAAGAAAACCTTATTGAGGGAAAAGGACTATCATTTTTTCAATGAGCAAAAAGATGTTGTTTTTGATTTTATAAGAAAACAATGAATGTTAAAACCTCAAATTTTCCTGATCCATACAAGAATGAACCTGCAAAGAATGAGACGAGACTTTTTTTTTGTTTATACTGCCTGTCTAGTTGCAAAAGTTAGGGTAACCAAAAATTGTGACTACTTTTTATTTTGATATTCATTACCTTGGTGATAAAAGTTATAGAAATTTTGAATGCTTTCTATATTTCATAATTTATGCCTTAAAAATGATATGCTTAAAAAAGATATACATAAAAATAGCAAAATTTAATATACAAAAAGCTGCAATGACAACTGGCAACTGCGTCCTCTGTTTTTTGGGGAGTTTCATCAAACTGTATCTGTATCCATATTGTTTTTGTCTTATCTGTCTTATTTGTGAGCCTCAGAAGCTAAGAAAAGGGGCCAAAATAGAAAAAAAATATTGCTGAGGGGGCGGGGGAGGGCTATGCCCCCAAACCACCCTAGAAGAGCTATGCGACTACCGCAATTACCTGCACCCTCACCCAACAGATTTTCCTCCCCTGTTTTGCAATCCTGGCTACGGCCCTGGCAATTCGTTAGCAAAAGTTCCAAACAATGAGAAGCAAGCAAGATGTTTTGTTTCTTCCATGTAGACTTGTTAACACAGCAGTCAACAGAAAACACTTGCAACAAGGACTAGACAGACTAGTCTGATATCAACATGGCAAGGCGGTGACTGTTGCTATATTAAACGTCAAGGATATGCTAACGTTACATCATTGAAAAAATTCTCAGAATTGCATGATTTTTTTATAAATGGTGTCCTCCATGGACATAATTTCGAAATTCCCTGATTTTTCCCACTTTTTTTTATTTTTCACTGATTCAAAATGACATGCCCTGATTTTTCCCTGATCTTGATTCTTGAAAAATTTCATTTTCCCTGATTTTCCCCTGATGTATGGCAACCCTGATGATAGGTGTATGGCCATCAACAAAAGTGTGAGCGGGAAGAGCATGACCGACGAATTTACGATGGTTACAATTTTAAATTTAATAGTACTAAAGTCTGTAGATAACATTATACAACGACCTCATGTCATGAGCGATAATATACGTGCGTTGGCTTAAAAGTTAAGTCACAAAGTTCTAGACGTTCCATAAATTTAAACACTCCATAAATCTTGTGTCGAGGCGGATGATGAAAGAATAGTCCTCTCCATGTTCGCACCAGATATTAATGCGATATATCATAGCTTTTCCATGACCATAGAAGTGATATTATCCAGATGTTATGGGTTTTTAAATGTTTCACAGCTGGCCGAAAATAAAACGCGTTACCTCTAATAGTCTAATGTTGTCATCAGTTCATCATCGATTATCATCGTAATCTACTAATAGCTCTTCCCAGTACTCCATTTTCGTTTATAGAACATAATCAAATCAAATTAGGCTTCACAAGTTTTCTTCCATAACTTCCTTTTTTTCACTTTTGAATCTAGAATGCCAAAACTTTTGGCAAAAGCCAACGGTACTTTGTTATTGATTATTACTTATGCAATGTTTTGCCAGCAGGTGGCATCATTATGTCACTGTTATGATCAATAAGCTAACAGGTGGCAGCACTGTGTGGCAGTGGTTTTATTGCATCAGGGCACCACATTGATGTTCTTATTGTAACACTGACTCAATTATTATGAAATTAGTGTAACACTGCATCAACCAAAACCATGTATCTTGACTACATTTTGTTTCTAACATAGCTCACTGCAATGAGGGTTCTTTTAATGAATGCATAATGATATCAATCACAGTGTGAAACAGTGTGAAAAAAGAGAGATAAACGATGCCCCACACCGAATTTACTTTTAAGTTAACCACAACCACAGTGGCATTACCACACGCAACAAATAAAAGCAAAATGGACTGAAAGCCTAAATTTGATGCAAACCCATTCCTCCCCTGTGGGTCCGCTAGCAATTGGGCCATTAACCATCAGGCCATGCCCGCCGTGTCTGTGCAGCCTTCACACCTGGCCATCACTAATCAAGTCAGCTCTCCAATACACTCACTTATGAGGCTCACACAACTGTTTGAATGGGTTGTTTCTGGAATTCTTAGAATTCTTATACATAATCCAGATTTATCGCCTTACGTAGCTTTACCAGGATCGAGGTGGCAGAGCACACCGCGTGTACATTTCAAAATTTTCTTACCACTTTTCTAATTATGATCTTGTTTTATTTTAGCAAGTTAATCATTTTCTAATTATGTTTTGAATATGAAAAGATTTTACTCTATCTTGTAACACTGTACTCGTTAGCGAAAATGGATTAGTAACAATTGTGCCTAAAGTTTTTAAATCATATAAATAGAAATGGCACTGGTAGAGCCTCAAATAAAAGCAGCTTACAATTAACAAAAAAGTCTGCTCATATGTAGAAATGCAAATGATAGAGGAAAATGTGAGCTTTCGGTCTCCGCCCCACTCATTACGTAGTCACGTGATCACGATAACGAGGCAGGTGGCGGCGGCGGGGTGGGGTGGGCGGGGGCAATCAAGGTTGGAGGTGGGATGGGGAGAGGGGAAGTTTTGAGAATTCATACCGGGCAATCCAGAGGTTCTTCTAGGAGAAAATAGCATTGGTGTACAATTGTACATCAGAACGTGGTGTAAGTTGATCCAGACCGTGAGCCCATAAGCAGATTCAAGGCGTGGGCTCAACTCATTGCACTTTTTCAAAATAAATCACTCCTAACTGAGTTTTCACCATGGAATGAGATTTTCAACCTGGTGATGGTCTCAGCGCTGGTGAGATGTTGTGTTAACTTACTGCGTGTGTGCATTTTAAATACAAACGGTTGCCAGCATCATTGGAGTTTTGATACTTTGCTAAGTTCATCAAACCACTCAAACTACAGCATAGTTCATGCTTTAATTATCAAGTTTATTGTCATTCATACCACCTGTTACTTTCTATAACATGTTTTGGTATGATAACAATCAAAGTAACGATAGAATGGGCATGATTGCATATAGCTCGAAAAAAAAGCATCAAATATTGTATTGTCACAGGCACCTCTCACAGTATGTATTCATTTCATGACTAGAATTGTAACATTGATATGGCTAAGGATAAGGAATATTGTATACACACAATTACAAGAAAGTGTTAAAACTAACGGTTTTGGTCAGCCCCCAATTAGAAGACATAGCGTCCTCTTTAAGAGGGACGGACTAAGTGTTTTTTTTCTATCCGACAGTGTCACACGACTGAATTTTAGATTGCGGTGTGTCTCCCGTAACTTTGCATGGTATGTAAATACTGAACTACTACAGTACTAACAATATGTTGGCTTCATGTAGAGGACCAGTGCTACTTCTTGTGTTGTGAATCAAAAGCCACATGTCTAAAACTACACGTACGTTGCCCTACGTATAGCCCCGCCAATTAACGTTAACAATTCTATAAGATGCCAATTTTCCTAATCTACTAAAGACGTGCAGTTAAATGGTCTTATTAAGGCCTTAGAAAGAGGCTGTATATATGAGAATCGTACTAACAAGGTCATTTAAGTGAGCTCTTAAGATTGTTCTTTGCTGAAAATCAGAAAGACTCTGCCCTGTAATGCTCTAATACATCTACAGAACACGTTCTTTTACTTGCATGTTATTGTTATCATAATGTCCTCATGAGTAAATAAAGCAAATGGGACTGTCAGAGGCTGTCAAAATAATCATGATAAACCACCCCCATAGTATAGTGCATGTGTCACAGCTGCGTTAACTTAATTCGCCTCTTAACATTTATTTTTTGCAACTTATGTTTCTACCTTTATCAGATTTTGACAGAGCTTTTTTTATACTTCAACTTCTACCTTTATCAGATTTTGACAGAGCTTTTTTATAATTCAACTTCTACCTTTATCAGATTTTGACAGAGCTTTTTTATAATTCAACTCCTAATGAAAGCAGAATTTCAATAACATTCTGTGCCATTTATGTATACTATAGGATTCTATGATTACATGTGATAAATTACACATTAAAAATGCACTGATGACACTATGATTATGCTTGATAGATTTGAGGACACATAAACAGCAAACAGCAACATTACTCAATCTGGTTATGGTCATTATAATCATCAGCAACAATAAATGGGGTGTTCAACCTTTCCCTTTGGTTGTCAACAGAGTAATAGTTGGTGCAAAGTTGTTGTTGGAAGTGTAAAGTTCACCTGGGTTGTTGACCTTACATTCGAGAGCTGTCTATAATCTCGCTTTACAATTCCTTTTGAATATTGTTTAAAACAACGCCAGTAGTACGCATTGTTAACATGTTTTATAGTTTGTTGCTAGATCATGTTTGCGGAAATGTTCATCATTACGTTATCATGTTACATACACGGAAATGTGCTAACGAGACAGGGCCATCTACATTATAGTGACTTATATCATTCCGAATGCGACACTAACAGATGCCTTGTATCATCTTTACATCACAATCTACGTCTCATATTGTAATTATCCGCCTGCCAGTCTCTTCCAGCTTTCAGACTAGCGCTGATCAAAGTAACGGCATCATCTCTTGCGGTGAAGTAATTTTTTTTCCGCATTAATACATAAAAATAAGCATGAGAAAAATCTATCAGCATTATCAAAATAAACCAACATTGAAATAAGTACGTAGATTAAACACATAACATCGCAAGTACATAACTCAATAATTTTGAAATTAGTGTAACACACTGCATCAACCTAAACTATGTATCTTGACTACATTTTGTTTCTAATATAGCTCACTGCAATAAGGGTTCTTTTAATGAATGCATAATGATATCAATCGTGACGGGAACTCTACCCATCACATGATATTTCATTACTTGCAAAAGGGTTATCATTGGAACTGATCATCATTAGACGTGTTCAGCTGTATTGGATACCAGCATAATAACTATATCATAGCAGATAGACCACGGCCGTAGCTACATATTAGGCAGGGGAGGCAGCTGCCTCCTCTTGTGTGTGTGTGGGGTGGGGGGGGGGGGGGCTTTTTTTTCGGACCCTGAATGAAACTGAAAGTCAACATATTTGTTTTTTCATGTTCCAAAATTATATGATTATGACTCATAAATCAAACTATACAAATTTGAAAAGCATCTGTATGCATACTTGCTAAACGTACTCTTTCACTTTTTACAGGAACTTTTGCCTTCTTAATCAATAACTGTGTTTTATGTCTGAGCCTCAGAAGCTAAGAAAAATAGAAAAAAATATTGGGGGGGGGGGGGGGCATGCCCCTAATCCACCCTAGAACAGCTGTGCGGCTACGGCCCGACATATTTGCCTCCGCTGTTTTGCAATCCTGGCTACGGTACTGTAGACATGCGCTATAGCAGTATTGCCAGACGGGAGACTGCATTGCATACAAGGGGTCAAACTCCATATGTTTTTAGGTGATTTAATTTTCAAATTGTGACTTGCTGAAGTGCAATGCAAGTCAATCACACAAAAATGTCATAATAAAAGAATAGGTGAATAAAATATAGATGTTGCAGTTGTTGAGTCTTACGTCTTATGAATAATATTTTTTTTCAATATTATTTTTTAATATTATAGTAGTTCATGTACAATTTTCGAATATACAGAAATATCACAAGTATTCTTACAAACGATTGAAACATTCACACCACAATATGAATATGCTTACACTATAGGCACAACTACAAAATGTCGCATTGAAAAACAAAAGGATGACCTAGAAAAATATAAGTACCGGTAATGTTCCACTACTGTAAAACTAGAATATTTTGTGGCTACAAAATTTTGCGATTTTCGTTTATAAATTATTTTGTGACTATTTAATTTTGCGATTTTGGTTCATCCTGGCCCTTCTCTGCACAGGCTATTAATGTTTGCTGACTATTTAAGTTTGCGTTTTTGCACCTACCCACAAAATTTGCAAATTAAATTGTGCGCAAACATTTCTAGTTTTACAGTAACTCAATAACAGTCATAAAAAAATCAGTCACGCAAAATTTGTGCCCATTACATTGGCCAATGTACAAACAATGATTAAAATTCTGTTATTTTCTTTCAGTCATATTTGAAATTTCAACTTCACATACACTAGATTATGAACATAATTAGTTATTATGTAACATACTGATGGATAAATCACAAGAAAAGGATAAACAATATGACTGTGGCTGTGGATTAAGAATGCGCAAAAAAATAAAGAACTTGGTAATTACATTTTGTAATAAGTACTTATTGACTAATTAATATCTTATGTGGCGACCAGGGATAATGTCAACAGGATCAAATATGGCAAAATGAAATACATGTATTCAAAACATAGTCTTATCTAAATAAAAAAAATATTCTAGGCTCCATTTGATACCTAGAAATTAAATTATCAAAACTTAAAATATTTCTGAAGGAAAATAACAACTGTTAATGTTAGAACCTGAGGATATGCTTTTAAAGTGGAGAACTACAAACTAAGGAAGTCTATAATGCTAATATTGTATTAAAACAGTGGAAAACAAAAACAAACTTTTGTGCGAACTCATTTTATTTTATGACCTTATACCTTATAAATTTGAATATTGTATATTCAATCAAACAAAACAATTTTCCAAAAAATGTACTGAAAATGAATTGTTACACTTCTTAATTTTTCAATAATATTAATTTTTGTCCAGAAAAAAATCTAAAATCGTTTTTGCTCCTTCAAATTTGTAGTTTCATTGGTAAAATTGCACCCACACATCAAGCATAAAGATCATTTAACAATCAGACAAAGTTATCAATCCCAAAATTGGCATCTAAGTTATTATGTTGCTTTAAAACACAAATGTGGTGCGAAAGTTTGTGCACTCTATCCATTGGCAGTTTTTGTCTTGGTTAGATGTGGACGTTGGAGGCGACGTCCATGCCCTCTGGGTGTCTGGCATGGTCAGGCTGATCATGGTCATCTTCGGACTTGCGCTTCAAGGAACCTCTGTTGTTCGCTGCTGACGTCTGCCCCAAATGACGCGCCCGGTAGATCGCCTCATACTCCCTTGAGCTGTGTGCAAAGCCCTCGTTGGGGGAGATACAGAATCGCTGCCGCAGCACATGTGCCATTGCTGCCTCGTAGGTCTGACCATACGTTTCCATTATATAGCCAATCACAAAGGCAGCACTTCGAGAAATACCAGTGGTGCCATGAACAAGAACTTTTCCATTAGTCTGAAGGCCCTCATCGATAAAGTCTCTGACTGTAGGAATATGACTGATAATGTGTTCTTCAACAAGATCCGCAACATTCAACACCAAATATTTGAAGTGCTGCTCAAACTTAGGCTTCACAATGTTAGCTTCTGCTTCGTGTCGAATGCACACGATGTGAGAAATCTGATGGTCTTCTAAGTAGCTCAAGTCTTTGGCAGCTGCATATGGTCCTAAATACACACCAGGGAGAACTTCCTGCATCTCTCGACGTTCAGAATAATGCCAATCACAGTCAGCTCTACACTTTGGAGGCAATGCGGGATATGCGATTTTATCCATCCTTAGAAAAAGAAAGACTTTTCTAATTGTTTCGTCATAAATAATATAATATTGTCACAAAACCTTTCAATGCACACAGATTCGAATAGAAAATACCGAAAAAAACAGTCAATAAATTGGAATAGATATATCAATAATTGCAATCTCATAAAAATGTTATATATATATAACATATACATAAAACACAATTCAGAGCTATTTCTAGTACATCAGTACCTAATACTACAAGTTTAGATTCTATACACAACGGCCTCAAACGAAGTGATTAGAAGACCGTGCGGTATTTACACATAAAAATTTATAAGCAATCTGACTGTATGTTGACTATATTTTGTTTCTAGCTTGTATTGTTTTGACTAATATGTTATTTAAGGTCATCACCTGCCCTTCAATAGCTTGAACTTGGTCTAGATATTTCCTAGGTCATTATTCAACTTGAAGGAGGTAATTATTCCAAACAGAATTACCTGTGCTAATAATGACCTAGGAAATATCTAGACCAAGTTCAATCTATTGAAGTGCCAACTTATCAACCAAATACATTATCTAAGTGGTAGGTATTCTTAATATTTTTATGTACAGATTAGATTATCCTTAATGCTATTTTTTGCGTTTTTAAACGTGCATACTTCTTAGATAATGTATTTGTTGATAAGTTTCAATCATATCTAGATTACACCTACAAGTGGTAAGTATTCTTAATATTATTATGTACAGATTAGATTATCATTAATGCTATTTTTGCGTTTTTCGTTGAAACTTATCAACCAAATACATTAAGAAGTATGCACGTTTAAAAACGCAAAAAATAGCATTAAGGATAATCTAATCTGTACATGATAATATTAAGAATACCTACCACTTGTAGATAATGTATTTGGTTGATAAGTTTCAACCATATCTAGATACTGGGACAAAACTTCGTCAGTTTCATATCCTTTATCCATTATTTCATTATCCATTTTAAAGAAATGAGAAAATAGTGTGTCATGCACGTGTCAGCGTCGATTACACAAGAACATACAAGATTTTTCTGGAACATTATATATATGCATACACCACACTGGTGCCTCAATGTCTCACATATTGAGGGTATCATAGGCCCAGATATGAACTTAACCTACATATACAAGCCCAGATAAAAACGTGACCTACATGTACAAGCCAACTTTAGAAGAGTCCATTTCTGGGGTTGATGTTATACCATGTGAAAATAATTACTATGTAGATCTACCAATTTCTAAAGAAAAAAAAATGAGAAAACATAAAAATTGTCAAATGTGAGCAGCATATTTTAAGTCAGATAATGGCCTCGTATTAAAGATTATGTATAATAAGGACCTGTGA
This sequence comes from Streblospio benedicti, assembly GCA_019095985.1. NCBI lineage: Eukaryota > Metazoa > Annelida > Polychaeta > Spionida > Spionidae > Streblospio > Streblospio benedicti. The sequence continues at coordinate 61,562,805 of CM032660.1, read as the reverse complement.
GAACATACCGAGGGGCGCAGCCCCGAGGTATGTTCTCACAGGTCCTTATTATACATAAATAGACAAAACCGGGTGAGTTGTTAGCATTGATTATTTTATTGGGCAAGTTTTGGGGGCGTATCACGGCGAGCCCGAAGGGCGAGCCGTGATATGCCCCAAGAACGAGCCCAATAAAATAATCAATGTTACACAACGAACCCGGTTTTGTAATTATCAGTCTTTTCTAAACAATTACAATACTGTTTAAAAGATAAACTGGTATATATTCAACACATTTAATAGATAAGATAAGATAGATAAGATAATTTATCAATAAATTACAAAATGCAATAATGTGTAGTAATACACTGCATAATCATAACAGAACACGGCGCACCCAGACATATAGACATATAGACGCCTATGGTCGGGCTTCTGCAATACTACGTCTGCCGTATGACTGATACGCACGATGGTCTGTGCGATCTCTTTGATGTTCATTGATTTTGGAGCTTTTCTTAGTAGTTTAATAAAATCAATAACTTTTTCCTAGAAATAGCAGGTGTTTTGTGACTTTGCTGAGTAGCTGCTTGAATTGTTGATTTTGATTTAATTATATTCTTTTATCTAATCTTTCTTTTATTTAAAAAAAAAAAGTTATGCCTAAGACTGCAGATCCACCCGTTGATGTACCAGAGGAGGAAGAGGAGGAAACATTTGTTGTGGAGAAGATTATTGATGTGAGAATACGTAACGGCAAAAAGGAGTATTTCTTGAAATGGAAAGACTATGGAGAAGATGATAATACATGGGAGCCTGAAGACAATCTGGATTGTCCTGGCTTGATAAATGCGTTTGAAGAAATAATTAAGAAAAAGAAAGAAGATGGAAAGAAGCGTAAGAAGGATGATGATGAAGCAGCAGCAACTAGTTCCTCTAAAAAGAAGAAGAAAGTGGTAGAAGATGAAGAAAATAAGCCTAGAAAGGCTAGAGGATTTGATCGTGGACTGGAGCCAGTGAGAATTATTGGTGCAACAGAATACGGTGGTGAATTGATGTTCCTTATGTATTGGAAAGATTGTGATGAGCTTGACTTCGTGCCTGCGCGCCAGGCCAATATCCGCTGCCCACAGATCGTCATTGCTTTCTACGAGAAGCGACTATGGTGGCCCACAGATGATGAAGATAAAAAATGTGACAAAGAAGACAAGCAGTTTCCATTGACATCAATATTAGAGACTGCTGGATATCATATCATATGTAAGCCCTGTGGAACTGAATAACGAGTGTATCTGATCTTGGAGCCAAGGGAGATTTTTATTGGCTTGTGCTCTATTGCATGCTATGTTCAGACTTGCTATGTGTGGTTGTCATGGTATTCAGATTGATTTAAAAAAAATGAAGACTGGGGTTTGTGGACTCAATCATGTGAACAGAAGGATACTGTAGTGAGGGATTTTATTGCGTATTTTGTACATAAACTTACAGTTCAAATATGTTAGTCATAAAGGAGCTCTTGTACGTAATGAAAAAATCGCATTTATCATGGTATGATTTCAATTATGAAAGTAACAAGAGTAAGTATCGTAAGTCTCGAAGAGAATAATTCGGTTTATTTTTTGAATAGGTAATATAATCTTTGGTGGAAAATGTTTATCTATTTTAGTGTTCACGTCTTTTATATGTAAGAGATATGCTGAAATTATTGCTGTACTAGCCATGAAGTAAATTTTATTTTGTAAAATAAATGTAATATTTGTTTAAAAAATAAAAAAAATAAATAAATAAAAAAGTACTGCGCTGCTGTCGAGATATTGAGATTGAAATTCATTTGCAATAATAATACAAAATATCTGCTTATACTTACATTAAAAATAATGCAATGTTATAGTTTCAATATACAATTTTGAATCTTTGGAAATTTTGGACTGCAATAAAATAAATGTGATGCTGAAAAAATTACAAATACAAAAACATGAAGAAAAGATAAATAGTGAAATTATGCCTAATGATAAAGAATATGGTTAACACCAAAAAGTTTGAGATATTGAAATATATCTAGCAACTTATTTCCATGGTGGACCTAATATATATATCATACAAGACGATGGCTACGCCAAGCAGAGGTTCGGAAGCCTCGTTAAAAGGCATGTCCCGTGTGTAAGACAGTCATCCCTCTGCACGTAAAAGAACTCACCTAGTTTGAAAACTATAGCTAGTGTGACCCCCCCACACACACACACACGCACCCACCCCTGAGGCTCAGTTGGCTACCTAGCCTGCCTCTGGAGGTCCATGTACCAACATCACGTGGCCTCCCGCTGCCATCGCGCCTGTTCAGGACCTCAAGCAGTGTAATATATACAGATACAGATACAGAAGGTTATCATTCGAACTCATTAGGCGATTTCAGCTGTATTGGAACCAGCATAATAACCATATGATTGTAGATAGACATGCCCTGTAGAAGCATTATTATTTACTCACTTGGTTTCAGACAGCAACAAATACAAGAGTATTGCCAGACGGGTGACTACATAAACATTGTATACAAGGGGTAGAACCAACCCTGCTAAATTCATTCTGCTTCATGTAGATGAGACCTGCAAATGAATCATTTCTGACATCTTCAATTTTTCATATTAGACCACTGGGAACTCTTCATCACGTTTTAGCGCCTTCATGAATGAGATTGCTAAATGGTGGACAATGATATGTACTTTACAACCTATTTCATGTTAGAACGGTTTGATTTTCTTCTGAGATGCCTTGATCAGTGGTAGATGTAGGGTTTCTGGGTAGAGGGAGTCCCATTGTATGACACTCTTTCACTAATCCAAGCTTGTAGAGTTTTAGACATGCCTGGCAAATCTCAGGTGTCTAGGGAGACCCGATGTGCTGGCATAAACATTGGTTGGTTGGTTGCTTGGTTGGATGGTTGGTTGGTTGGTTGGTTGGTTGGTTGGTTGGTTGGTTGGTTGGTTGGTTGGTTGGTTGGGTTGGTCGGTTGGTTGGAGACATTTCAGGTTCATACTAAATAACGCATTCATCAATTTCCCCTGTAATGATAAAGCCACAACTGACAATGTATTCAAAATTATTATTTTGGGGAAATGCTTATTAACAATTATATGTGCAATGTGTCCAGATCCAGCATACGCTGGTCAATCCCCATGCCTCCCCAGACTTCACGCGATGGTCAAAACATTCTGGGCACAACAATAGACAGTGTATTTGAGGTGACTTCTAACTGAATTCTAACTGCTTCTAAATAGTCATTTGAGTTTCTAACGAAGTTTTAAACATCTGGGCTGCATTCGGACAGAATTCTTGTTGTAGTGGACTGTTACAAAAGAAGTCCTTTATGCTGGCTGATTTTAGCAGCCTATATGGTAGACCTCTCAATATTAACATAATTAAAAACTGGTCATTGGTTATTTTTCATAGTTGCCGTCTTTTTGGTCCTAGAACAAATGTGAATTCATTTCAATAATAAAGGACGTTAAGTTTGGACGTAGTTGAACGTAATTTTATTTTTTTTAAAAGCAGAGCAATCACTAACGCATGCAGCAAGAACTTTATAAATATTGTGCATTCCAAATGCATTATTACATGAATGACACATCATTATTGCAGTGGTGACAAACAGGAAATGCTTCATGCACCAAGACCGCACTCCGGCCTCCACCAATAACCTGAGCTATTTCCTGCTGTCCTTTCTCTACACTCTTACAAGCAGCTGTCTCCTAGACGTCCTGGAGTATATCCGCAACAATTGAAGCATTTGTCTAAAATGTAATTTAACTTATTGTGACCCCAACACAGCATTTGTTCAACAAAAGGAATGAAGAATGATTGTGCAGAATAAAACACTTCCCCATGGGTACAAAAATGTAGTATTGACACCAACAAGGTTTTACTGAACTGAATCGTGCTGTCACTCAGCTGGTGGCTATGAACAAGGCAGTAAAATGTAACAAGAAGCACCCGCCCACTATTCTAGCATTTTTTTTCAACATTTCTAACATTATGCAGTGTGGTCACAGTAAAAGTCAATATTTGGAAATCTTAAATCTGCGAGCAAAAAGTGAGTTTGCTCAATAACCCGGCACCTTCAGTTCTAATCCTTAACTCGCAGTGTCCAGGTGCTCTCGGTCACAAACGCACATATAATGTATGTCTACACGAAGCATGAAAACAAATACTGCTTTTCAATTTTCCAATATTTCCAGGGCCAGAGCGCGCGGAGACCACTACTACGGCGCTAGTCTAAACTCGTCACATTATCAATACAGCTGCTGACGTCGCAAGGCGTGTCCCGTGTAGAGGAGAGCAAGAGTTTAGACTAGCGCCGTAGTAGTGGTCTCCGCGCGCTCTTTTTTGGCAAAATTGACTTGCAATGAGAATGTTATAATATGATTTATTTTAAAATAAAATGGATTTTAGTCATAATAGAATGGTGATTGACCACTCGATTGTCGTGTCAATTGCAAAATTGAGCATGCTGACGTCTGATTTACCCTCACTTTGTTCGGGCAAATCAGACGTCAGCATGCTCAATTTTGCGATTGACACTCCAATCTCGTGGCCAATTCCTACAATAATTGCAATGTTATCAAAATGTTGTACATAAAGCACAATTCAAAGCTATTTCTAGTACACCAGTATCTAATACTACAAATTTAGATTCTATACATTATGGCCTCAAACGAACGTCTGGTAAACGTCTGGTAAACAAAAAAGTAAAAGTGGTGAATAAGGAAATAACTGCCACAACATTGTAAGAGATATTTGTTTGATTCATTGATGAATTCAGAAGCACAATTAAATAGAGAGCTAATTTAATACATAGTAGGTAAAAAAATAATAGAGTAGCATCTTTGTGTTTTACCTGATTATAGCAAGTACTTTATGGTTTCTGTTGGGTCTGTGAAAGCCCAAAACTTTCAGTCCTAGTTTCTAGACTTACCCAGCAAGATTTGTGTTTTGATTATTGGCTAAAAAGAACAAACGACGGGCTCAGTAAGTTCTAATCACCGGTTCTATTATTGTATGAGGGGAAGCCAGCACATGGCGGAGATGTATGCAGTAATTTCCTGCCTTTTCTCCACGGTAAATGACATACACTGTTTGCAGTGATCCGACTGGCTATTGGGCAACTCCAAAACTAGTCTAGAAAGAGGACATTATGCGATTGGTGCTCGTTCGCTATTGCGCTGTCATAGCGTCACTCGTAACGGATATTTCTTTACGAGGCTCTTCTTGCATCATGGTGATATAATCCTGAATATCGTTTTCAATGTTGATGTCTTTCCAGTGTGTTTCTGTAACCATTTGTCTTTTATGTCCTCATTACACCTCTCAGAGCATACTTCTTGTCTTCAGGAGTCCTTTTCTTAAATCTAGATTCATCCTGTCGTGAGTCCTTATTGTCTGACGTGATTGCGTACCCAGGGCTTGCTATATGAATTATTTTCTTTGCCAGACTCTATTATTCATAACTATGAAGACTGTGCACGGCATTGATGTGTCTAGGACCTGATATTATCCCGATTTGGTGCCAGCTGTGGAGCATTGTTAATAACAGCACCTTGTTATTACTGTCTACATTCATGAGACTATTGTGCTTTAGGCTTATGATATTCTTGGCTGTGGGTACATAAACCGTATATTGTGTAAGATGAAAGTATGAATGGATTGAATCAGAGAATGTTCTATTGATAGAAAACATGCTTCGGCACTTGGTAATAATGAATATACTTCGGTAATGTGAACTAGCTTTGCACGAATGTCAAAAAAGACGTATATCATACAAGCATGATGCATAGTCACACACCAATGGCAGATCCAGGATTTTGGAAAACGGGGGCGCACTTGAGAGATTTCATGGGTTTTGAATGCACAATCAATGGCGGACGTGCCAAAAACCCTGCGAAAATGAAGAACTTTGGTGGGACACCTCTCCACCAAAAATGCATGGGCCATGTGTCTCCTGATTATCAGCATTCTATTTCCATGTCTATTTCTAAAACAAAACGTGCACGTAAACAACCGTATCAAATGATGATTGCGCCCGTATCTTTAGCTTCCCATTTGTTCACCGTCAAGAACGAAGACACGACCATCAGTCATCAGCACCATATAGACACGTGTACAGAATCCCGATGAATGGTATACTGGTGATGAATACACTTCTGTTCGTGGTTATAGAGGCATAACAACCTCTTTGAGATATTGTGATGATCCCGTAGACAGGATCACACTAAATCTCTTGATGACATCAAAGACCCAATGCCTCTTGTTACAATATGAGCTACTAGGGATCAAAGAACATGGTGTATGTACACAGGACTAGGGTGATGTGCCTAACTTGTTAGGGTGACAGATGTGGTTACGCTGCATGTTGTGGATGATGAATGCAATGGTGCTAGCTGATAAGGTATCTGATACGTGATCAAAAGCAATGTAGTAGACAGTCGATGCCAATCTTTGGAATGAAGTGATGGGTAAAATGTAGTGGAATATTTTTCATGCTAATCTGAGCTTGAACTATGAATTAAGGCTGGATCAGAACAGTAATTTGACCACGAAACAAATTTGTGTGCCACCATGATATTTCATTAAAAGAATGCTTATATTTCTTATGTGTAAATACGAGACGTTTTTCTAAACACTTCGTTTGACGCCGTTATGTATAGAATCTAAATTTGTAGTATTAGGTACTGGTGTACTAGAAATAGCTTTGAATTGTGTTTTAGGTACAACATTTTGATAACATTGCAATTATTGATATATCTTTTCCAACTCATTGACTGTTTATTCAGTATTTTTTATTAGAATCTGTATGCATAAACGGATTTGTGAACAATATTATATTATTCATACAAGACAACCACTCTGAGAGTCACAAGAATACGTTCAGTAGTTCTTCTGAAATTCTGTGTTTTTTTGTACGTGACTCGCACTTTGCGAGTCACAATTATAATCAGGAAAAAACGTATGAAATTCAGGCATTGTTTCATAGTGTCTGAGATTATTTCACTTGATTCATTCATTCATTTATTTAGATATTTTTGTGTGTTTGGCTCGCATTGCAATTCCACAAGTCACAAAGTAAATTATCTAAGAAACGTATGGAGTTGAGGCATTGTTTCATATTGTCTTAGATTATTTCACAGTAAAAAGTAACAGTTTTAAAGAAATATTCAAAAAATGAGCTTCATGCAAGGTTGGACCGAAAAAAAGAAGGAAAAAAAAGAAGAAATTTCTCCCACAACATAGGAGGCAGTTACCTTCCTTGCCTCATATGTAGCTACGGCTCTGAAAATTTTGGAAAATTGAACAGCAGTATTTGTTTTCATGCTTCGCGTAGACATACATTATATGTTCTTTTAGTGACCGAGAGCACCTGAACACTGCAAATTAAGGACTAGAAAGGAGGGTGCCAGGTTGTTGAGCAAACTCACTTTATGTCTGAACAGTGCAGGTTGTCACTTTCAATTCACTGCCAATACCAACAGGCACATTTTTAATGAGCTGAGATGTTTCGCCTTCTATACAGTTACTTAATAGCATTTTATAGTCATGAAAAAGACAGATTATTTAATTGTGGGGCAATTTGTTTTTACTATATTCTTTGTTGCGACAGTAGTATTCATTTGGGAACAGTTGTATATGGTGTTATTGCTAATTCGCCATATGAAAATATTATTCAAAACATATGAATGTTTCATGCTATAGCTTTATACAGTTGACGGAATAACCAATTGCTTTACAACTGTAGGGAATAATCTAACCCCACCCACTCCCATTTCAATGGCAGATCCAGGGGCGCAGGGGGCAACCCCACCCCCCTTTTCCCACCAAAATACTTAATTTTCATAGGCTTTTTTACACGTCTTCCATCGATCGCGCATACAAAACCTATGAAATCCCCTGAAGTGCGCCCCCCCCTTTTTTTCTAAACACCTGGATCTGCCATTGCATTCTATCAGCCACTCCTTATCGGTTTCGTAATACATTAGTGTACTACTTCTCACGAGTCTTTAAAATTATTTTTCAGATCTGACTGTGGAAACAGACGACATCCCAGACTGCAATTCTGCATCCTGGAACACGTGGTCACTCTATGGACACTATTTGGTGTGCTTTCAATTGGTTGAGATATAGAACAAAGGCTTTATGACTTTTGCTATATAATATTCATGTTGGAAAAAATAACTTGAGATATAGTTAAAATAAACTGTGATACGACAATTCAGTGCACGAACTCGAATTTCGATTTAGACAAAGGATACTACTAATGATATGAGTTTTATACAGTGAGAAACATCAAGCTGAAAAGGAGCTTTTTGTGAGTTTAACGCCCATGAGTCGCGAGAACCAGGCAAGGATATCGCAGGATATTAGAGTTCATAATATTTAGCCATATAAACAGGAAATACGTTGGCAAGAAAGGAGAATAAACGTGCAAAGGCGTTCAAGAACCCGTAACCATGACAACTATCAAGCCGCCGCTCATCTTCACAGGCTACAACCTGACCGGCGAAACTGACCTGTGTCCACCATCTGCCGATAACCACTCGCTGACCAGTGACGAGATGTTCCCGGCCCCGGCGACAGCGTGTATAAACGTCTCTATGAACTGTAACGGGTCGTCTGGCTGCGGCAACAACAGCGGTCAGTCGGGTCAGCTGAGCAGCAACCCGTACATACTGGCCTGGTGAGTGGCGGCATGACTGGCTGGGTCCAATCTCCCGGTCTCCTTTTCTCTTCTCTCCACATGTCTCTCAATATATGTCTTTCTCCATCTCCATCAATGGCAGATCCATGTTTTTAAAAAAGGGGGGTGCGCACTTTAGGAATTTCATGGGTTTTGTATATGTGATCGTGAAAATCAAGCATTTTGGTGGGAAAGGGGGGCCTGCCCCCTGCGCCCCCCCCCCTCCCCCTTACCCTGGATCTGCCTCTTGCTTATAATGTTGACACGCGCGTGTTTGTTAGGCTTTGTGGCATTGGAAACTGGAGGCTGTGATCGTGAGTATCTGTCAATAGCAGAGTGTTATATGGTATACCTTTCCCGCATACACTTTCTGTTTTTGCATTTAATGCTGACTATAAAAGCAGTTTTAATTGTACTATATATATAAATGTATTTGTACATTGTAGCACTACCATGGTTGTACATACAATAATTTTCTCATTTGTGCTGAGGATGTGTCCATGACACGAAACATATCCAATAAATCTTTGACTTAAAATAATGTCTATGTACACTTTCTGTTAATTCTTGCACGTGTCAGTTCTTCGCTAAACTTAATATGACCCAATAATCAACCATTGTAAGAAGGCCAAAACTTAAAACTAGTGTTTATAATGCTGACTGAATCAGTCATACATAAGTTAACATTCTCACTTAGTTCTAGTGGGTCTCATTCACCGTTTTCACGTAGACTTCTGTAACTTCTGCTTCTTAAAAGCATATCCAATACAATATCGTATAGCTAGTAACATACTGTAAAACTAGAAATGTTTGAGCACGATTTAATTTGCAAATTTCGTGGATAGGTGCAAAAAAACGCAAACTTAAATTGTCAGCAAACATTAATAGCCAATGTGAATTAAATTAAATTAATTAAATAGTCACAAAATGATTTATACATGAAAATTGCAAAATTTGATAGCCATGAAATATTCTAGTTTTACAGTAGTACATGATATAATGCACCTAATTCCACCCCAAATACTAAAAACAACGATAAAAACCATCACCATGTTTCATCTCTCATTCTCACTTTCCCTCCCCTGCCCTCCAGGTACCTGCAGCTGACGTACATCGTGGTGTTCGTCACCATGGTGACGGTGGCGGCCGGCGGGAACATCATCGTCATCTGGATTGTGGTGGCCCACAAGCGCATGCGCACGGTGACCAACTACTTCCTGGTGAACCTCGCCGTGGCTGACGCGCTCATCTCAATACTCAACACGCTGTTCAACTTCGTCTACATGCTCAACAAGTGAGTCATGAGTCGCTCACACAGCGACACTTTTTTTGCTTTGTATACTTCTATGAATAATTTGCTTAGCTTCAATTACACATTATCTAAAACAAATGCAATGTGCTATGACTTTATTATGACATGCACACGTGCTCCGGAATTTTGAGTCCATAAACAGTAAACTTATTCAATTCTTCATTTCTTCTCTCCCTCTTATGGCAAACAAGCTCCTACCACTGTATTGATATACCTGAAGACATAGCTTTCCATTTGAATATATCTATCAAGCAGTCAGTTCCCTGGGATGATGGTATCATTCTGGTCCCACAACCTTCGGGCCGTGAGTTCGAGTCCCGTCAGGGCCACTTGATATCGTCAAATGGAAGCTGTGTCTTCAGATATATCTGTAGTTGTAGGAGCTTGCTTGCCATAACAGTGAGAGTAGAATTGAATTCATAAGCAAACTTGTGGAAAATATGCATACTGGGCCATAACCAATATACCTGTTGTTTTTTCATGAATATAAACAGTGAAGTTCTGGGTTTGCTAAGACTATAAACAACGGTAAACTTAAGTTCCATCGTTCTAGACATTGTTTTGTGGTGCGTTGTCCGAGTGTGTGTATGTGTTCTTATGTCTGCCTCTCGGTCTGTTCCAGTGACTGGCCGTTCGGTTTCCACTACTGCAAGTTTACGCAGTTCATCGCGCCGTGCACTATCTCAGCCTCTGTGTTCACGTTTATGGCCATCGCCATCGACAGGTAAGCGGTATGATAGAGGATACACCTACATACATTCCATACACATCACAGCGATTTGCTCTGGACAAGCAGAAGTAATTTCAAATGATTACAAATGGGTTGCTGCATGATATAAAGACAATAAGATATAGACTTTGATTTTAGGCCTAACAAATCCTAGGATCATATCAGTGTACCAGCTGAGAAAGGAGTGAAAACCACTTATTGGGGGTCACGTGATTGATGATTTACCCTAAATCTTGAGCGTGAATTGCCTGTATTTACGTGCCTAAAATGTGATGGAACCTATTATTGGTGACTGGTGATCTGCTCATCACAAAGGCTGTGATTGGTGATTTGCCCAAAATCTTGAGCGTCTATTAATTGTGAATTGCATGTATTTAAGTGTGTGAAATGTGATGATACCTATTCAATTACAATTTATTGTGATTGGTGAAAGACAATGAAATGTATTGGTGACTGGTGATTTATGAAACAAAATGTTGATGAATTGATTTTCATCAAGCCTCAAGGCTATAATCGCCCCTCCTTATTCATAATGCACACATTGCATCGCCGTATTCGAAACACAATGCGCTGTGCTAGTACAATCTGCATGCAACAAAATGTAGTTGTAAGCCCCGTGGTGGCTCTATTTTGTTTTGGCGTGGGAACACCAAATGCAGAACACCGTAAATCTCCATAACGAGACTACACGTGGCCACAGCAGACGACATCAAACGGGCGCATGAATACTTGATGACCTCCGTTTACGGACTGCTTTATGGCGCTTTATTGCCACTTGATTGAGGATGTGACGGAAGTCACTAAGGATGTTTGGCAGTGATGTAGCAGTTTATATAGATTTGACTTTTACGTAAAACACACTGACAGATCCAGGGTTTTTTTTATATTCTAAAGGGGGGCGTGCTAAGAGATCTCGAGGGTAATGTAAGTGTGATAAATACCGGACATGCCCAAAACTCCATGAAAATGAAATATTTTGGTGGAAAGGGGGTGCATGGGACGCCACCTGTGCCCCCTGGATATTTCTATGATAAAGATGGATTGTAATGTGAATGTTGCTTAGATAAGTTGCCTCGCTATGACCTTGGAATCTAGCTGGTACTGTAGAAATATGTTGAGACAAATTATTAGTAAGTGTTTTACGATTCAAATATGTATGCCTATTTATGTTACCATGGTATCCATTAGTTCTCCATATATTCCCATAAAAATATTTTACCACATCTATATTTTTTCTAATGTGCTATCGCCCACTGGGCAAAATGGTATCTTAAATAGCGTGCTATACCACTTAATAGAGAAATTTTTATTGAAACAAAATATGATTGTTTTTATTTATAACTTTATTTCGGACAAAAATCCATATAAAAAACATGCATGTTAAAAAAAAACTAACTGTCATACAAATACTTCTTTACACTGCAGTATGGTCAGACTAGAAACATTAAAAAATACATTTGAATTAATAATAGCCTGAATCAGCGCATTTTCTGATTCAAATAGTCGCAGTCAGAAACGATAACAGCTTCCAACCCATCAATGTCATTATGTACATATACACATGACATACCTGTACCTCTTTTGATTTTAAACAATTTCTGTATTTATCAATAAAAGCTACATTTAATTTGTTCATACCCTCAGTTGAATATTGAGACCAGAGATGTCCACCATACACATTATGATTATTGCAAGATGTTTTCAACAATACTTGTTTACTCTTCAAAACCTCATCTGCACAATGCTTAAACTACGCAATTAATGAATTACCCTTGACATACAAATACTTCTTATGCCGGACTAGATCATCTTCATCATTTAACAATACCCCAAGATATTTGTGCTCAATTTTGTCCAAATAGATAGAAGGTACATATAAATTCTTTAGACACTTTGGTTTAAAACACACACGCGCGCGCGCGCACGCACGCACGCACGCACGCGCACGCACGCACGCACGCACGCACACACACACACACACACACACACACACACACACATTTGATCTTTGACTCGTTGAATAGACATGTTGAGACTGGTATCTACTACACATGTGGAAAGTTTCATTATTCTTAAGTGCTTTAGATTCCAAGTTATTAATTGAACCGTGTATCACACGCACTTGGGTATGTGCGCATGGAGGTCACCATAGAAACGGACGATTTGAGGCATGTTCGACTACATATTTCAGGGACGGATTCAGAAATTTGAGACCGGGGGGGCTAATTTTCAAATTTTGAGAGCGGGGGGGGCTAATTTTCAAATTTTGAGAGTGGGGGCGGGCGGATTTGTCCGTGCGTGGGGGCAGATCCAGGTTTTTGGAAAAGGGACGTAAGGAAAACATAAGGAAAGGGGGCTCACTTACGGGATTTCATGAAAAACCATATGAAAATGAAGTATTTTGGGGGGGGGGGGGGGGGGGGGGGGGGGGGGGGGCTTTAAGGCTAATATGGCAGGCGGGGGGGCTAGAGCCCCCCCCCCCCCGCTGGATCCGTCCCTGTATTTTTGAATACATCCATATTTTCTGAGGGCCTTAGCACCTACTGAACAAAATGAGATAGTGTGTAGCTTGTTCTACCGCCGGTTGGGGTATCTCCTTGAGTCAGTCAAAGTTGCTGCTACCATAGATACTAAATCCAGCGTTTTTTGTCAAAAAAATTGATGAACATCCTCTTACGTGTTGACAAATCACTATTCCAGTTGGTATCGCCTCAAAAGAGCACTGTGTTGGTTATTGAGAGTAAAGAGGAACTTGACACAAACGCAATTTGCTGAAGGTGAGATTACTGTGAATGAATTGAAGTTTGCTGAAACATGCCTAGTTAAACACGTGCAAGAGCAGTTCTACGACACAGGCGTGCAGACGTTAAGTAATGGACATGCTGTGGGGAAGCACAGCACTATCAGATGTTTGACACCTTTCCTGGATCAAGATGGAGTTGTGAGAGTCTGTGTTTAAATTAAAAATGCTTTATTTAATCAGGATTGAAAACATTCCATTAATATGCCACATCAGAGCCCTGTTTCAATGTTAATTGTGCGTGATGTTTATAACATTGCTCATTTGGGAACTGAATGGATGATCAATCAACTGAGAATGAAAGTTTGGATAACTAAGATGAGACATGTAATAAGTAAGGCTAGACGAGACTGTGTGACATGCAAAAGGTTATATGCGTTGCCCTGTGACCAGTGCATGGCCAACTTGTATTTCTGGAAGGGGACTTCTAGACTTGCTGCATATCATATTTGGAAAACCATCTGATGTGCCTTGATTTGACGTTGAATATGATATTTCAATTGGTGTTTACTTTGCATTCGTTTTCATAAATATTCTATGTTTTCTAGAATAGTTTTATATGTGAGATTCATCGTAATATATTTTGTAACTTTGTATTTCCTTTATTTTTGTACTTACTTTTTCGTTGTATTTGAATCCCACAGATTCAATTAATCCCACAGATTCCACAGATTTAATTGCTGTGTATAAAGTTGTTCAATCGCATGCTATTTAGTACTGTGTTTTTTTTTCTCCTATATAAACATGTATGTTAGTCCTCGGCGGTTTAGTTTGGCATATATTTTCTGAAAGTTTTGTTACATTTTAAGTAGTCACCCTCACACTGTGTTGTAAGTAGTTATTTTTTCTTTATAATTTATATAGTTGTTTTATTTTTTATTTGTAGATGATAATTCATCTTGCATTTATGTATTTTTTATTATTGTTTTAGTTTACCTGTGAGATGAGTTGAGAAAATAGAAGTGTGAATCAAACAGCCAATCGTCACTAAATTCTTTTTACAAATGGCTTTGTCGCACGGACTCGTTTTCGTTCTGCGCCGCACGCTTGCATGGAACGCCAAACGTTGATACGTTCATCGTCTCGCACGCTATAGTATTTACAACGTTACAACTCGGAAAAACAAACAAATGCAAATGCTGGAATAGCATATACAAAGTTTAAAATCGCGCGAATAAGGACTCGTTTGGCACAAACTTATGGTAACTGTTTACAACTATATTCTATCTAACACTAAGAAGAGAAAGTAACATTAATTGTTGTGATAAAATGGCGCTTAAACGTATAAATAAAGAATTGCAAGATTTAGCCAAAGACCCGCCTGCCGGATGCTCTGCAGGCCCAGTGGGCGATGATCTTTTCCATTGGCAAGCTACCATCATGGGTCCAAACGACAGTCCCTACCAGGGAGGAGTCTTCTTTCTCACAATCCACTTCCCCACTGATTACCCATTCAAGCCGCCCAAAGTTGCTTTTACAACCAGAATCTACCATCCCAACATCAACAGTAACGGCAGCATTTGCTTGGATATCCTGAGGTCCCAGTGGTCACCTGCCTTGACCATTAGCAAGGTGCTCCTGTCCATTACTTCTTTGCTGTGTGATGCCAATCCAGATGATCCACTGGTTCCAGAAATATCCAGAATCTACAAGGCAGATAGGCAAAAGTTCAACATGAATGCCAAAGAATGGACCAAGACTTATGCCATGTAATCAGAGAAAGAACCGAGGTGAACTGATAGACTTTTTCTACTTTTTTTTCTTATTTTTGTTTAATTATATCTTCATTTAATTCATGGAAAAGAGACTTGATGATATATAGTATGAAACTGGAACAAAGATGAAATTTAAAAAAAGAAATTCACCATTTGCATTGCAGAAACATTTAGAACTGTTTAGTTGAAAAAGGAGATATTGATCCTATGTGCGTAATATATAAATCTCATTTTGTTTATCAATCTCATTCTACCTAAAACTCATATTGTTTAAACATGTACAGTCGAATTACGGATTTTTTGTTAGCTTTGAATACTGCATAGTATGATGACAAGCTATTTTGATTACATTTTATTTATTGGAAGAAATGATGGAGTTGTAGAAAGTTTTCATGAAAAATATTCTAAATGAACTAAATATGTAACTTAGTTACGAAGTTTTCATTGTCTAGCATTTATTTTGAAATGTAGTTTTCAATTTTATTGCCTTTATGAGGCACCAGCATTTTTAAGTAAATCCTATTCAGGTGCACAATCAAAAAGTAAATTCAGATTTGTCATTTATTCTAAAGATATTGTGTCTTTTTCAGATGATATTCTTTTTTAAACTTTTTTGAGACAGGAAAAACAAACTATTAATTACAAATTAATTGTACATTTATATTCAATCTGTATAATATGATGATTCTAATTTTATTAAACATGTACAGTCAAATTACAGATTTTTTGTTTGCTTTGAATACTGCATAGTATGTTGACAAGCTGTTTTGATTACATTTTATTTGCTGGAAGTAATGATGGAGTTGTAGAAAGTTTTCATGAAAAATGTTCGAAATGAACTAAATATGTAACTTAGTTACGAAGTGACAATGTTTATCATCTAGCATTTATTTTGATATGTAGGTTTCAATTTTATTTCCTTTATGAGGCACCTGCATTTTTGTGTAAAATCCTATTTCAAATTAGTGTTCGATAAAGGTTTTCAGGTGCACATTCAAAAAGTAAATCCGAATTAGTCATTTATTCTAAAGATCTTGTGTTTTTTCAGATGATTTTCGTTTTTAAAACTTTTTTGAGACAGGCAATACAAACTATTAATTACAAATTAATTGTACATTTATATTCAATCTGTATAATATGATGATTCTAATTTATTACTTTTGTTCACTACAATTTGTAATTTTGTCAGACTGCCACATGGATTCACTCTTCAATAGGTGATTGAACATAAACATTATGTTTACTGTTGGTAAAAAGTGTATTGTAAATATTTCAAATAAAAAAGTATCAAAAAAAGTCTAGTAGTGTGCCTAAAAACTCCCAGTAAAGCTTTATCAATGATTTTTGCAGCACTTCAAGTCTTCAAGACTAGAGGTTATAGCAGGCATTCACATTAAAAAAATAAAACTGTTAGCAATGGCAAATCCAGGTGTTTGGAAAAGGAGGGGCAATGAAAGGGATTTCATGGGTTTCGAATGCGCAATCGATGACGGACATGGCAAAAACCCTACGAAAATGAAGTATTTTGGTGGGAAAGGGGGGCGGGCCCCCTGCACCCTCCTCCTGGATCTGCCTATGTGTTAGTGCACTTTTAGTACATAAAATTTATGTTGAATGTGCTCAATTTCCCCTTATATAGTACAGGCCGGAACCAATCTCACTTGCATTCATGGCAAAGTTCAGATTCAGGCGAAACTGTGTTAAGTTCTATGTACAACATGTGGTATGCGCAATACAATGAAATACTGTATACACATTGATACAACCAGCCGGGCACTTAACTAGGTCAAAAGTGCTCAGAGAGCACAACGTCACTAGAAGAATATTGACTTATGGGCAATAAAGATGTTTACTAAATTACGAAATCATGATTAAAAGTATACAATTACAATGTACCGGGTATGTAATCCGCCACAAATAATATGCTATTGTTTAATATTGGTTTCGTCATCATATAATATTGATAAAAAAAAGTTAGCGATGAATACTGTAAAACTAGATATGTTTGTGCATAATTTAATTTGCGAATTTCGTGGGTAGGTGCAAAAATGCAAACTTCAATAGTCGGCAAACAATAATACCCTATGTAAAGTACGTCCAGTACGAACCAAAATCGCAAAATTAAATTGTCACAAAATAATTTATAGATGATAATCACAAAATTTATTAGCCACGAAATATTTTGGTTTTACAGTATCCAATTGAAAAAAGCAGAAAATGTGTACATAAATAGATGTTTATACCTCATCAAATCTATCCTTAAAGACAATACCCATCTGTTTCATAAAAAAATATTGTAATTCTTCCAAGTAGACAAAGGTTTAATGTATTCCATATAAAAACAGAAAGGCCAAAGAACACATCTGTTCATAGTGCTGTTAGTATTAGGCCACTATGTTTTTTTCTCTGTTTTAGACCATCGCCCTCATTAGTTTTACCTAGCACTTGTTATATGCACGTATTTAATGTCTAATTTAATAAATGATTTTATTCATTTGATTTGAAATGCCCATAAAATAGCTATCAACAGCATCACCGTGGGTAGACTGTATCACAGATAAAACGGAGGATTTCTGGTGAAACGCAGTATAAACTGAGGTGGCACACAGTAAAAACTAAGGAAAATACTGAGAGATCAAATTTTGCAGTATTTACATCATCAAATATGGACAAAAGTGGCAGTAAAAAAAGGTAATACATATTTCTATATATTTGCAAGGAATGTTGGATATTCAAGGTTTATAGAACTTCTTTCAAAATCGTCTTACGCCTCACGGTTTACTCACAGTCGCTCGCACAAATTTCCACATGCTAGATTTGGCTCATTTCTAGTGCACAAAACTGATGTAAACTCAATGAAGTCTACATTTAAAGTCAATATTATCCACATAAATTAGAAATATGGTCTTTAAACTACATCCATGTAAAGTGGCATGCATATTGTGGATCTAGCTTTTTGGTTATGCCCAAATCTTTGGCAAATTTTGTCCAGAGCTAAGATCACAGTAAAATCAGAGGCATCATTTTTCTAGCAAAACGGCTGCATGCGGTAAAAACTGAGGAAATCTGTTTACAAATGCAATATTTACATGCTCTACAACTATGTGTATACATTTAATAGAAAAAGATTTAATAAATATATTGTTTGCTGTTTTGATATAAAGTCAATATTTTCTTACCTTTTAGAAAGAAAACCCAATTCTCCTTACATCCACCTAAAAGAAGAAGACCTACATGTAGACCAAATTTGCCATCAACATCAGTCAATCAAAATGACCTTCAGATCCTCATCAACCCAATGTTCATTTAAGCCTGTAGCCACCTTTTTCCCAAAACTTAAAACACAGGAAGTTGTACCTTTGGTGGCATTAGCCATAAGTTCAATACCTTCTGGGATAACACCAGGTCTAATTCAGCGGGTAATGAAACTTTATCATCTTTAAACTCGTGTTCATAGAAAATGATCTTGAACCATCTAACAAAAGGAGAAACAAAATATTGAGAATTGGAAAGATACCATCTGAAATTCCTTGAGGTAAAAATAAAATCATAAAACAATTCTTCTTTACCCAGTCTAGAGACAATACTAGGAAGCAATTCTGTAATACTTTCCATTCTTCTTTCAATATTACTCAATCCAATATTTCTAAACAAATGTCTTTTGCTATGTTTTTTTGACGATAACTTTCTTTTTGAAGATTTTTTGGGTGGGCTTTTCTTGACAATGTTTATTGGTGTTTTCACTGTACATGTAATAACATCTAATTCATTTTGATTGTCATTTTGATTGTTATTTTGATTGTTATTTTGATTGTCATTTTGAAGATCATTTTTATTGACTGATGTTGATGACAAATTTGCTCTTATTGTAGATCTTCTTTTAGGTGGATGTAAGGAGAGTTGGGTTTTCCATATAAAAGATAAGAAAAATTGACTATATCAAAACAGCAAACAATATATTTATTAAATGTTTTTCTATTAAATGTATACCTACTATTATTTATTCACATAGGTATATGTAGAGCATGTAAACATTGCATTTGTAAACAAATTTCTTCAGTTTTTACCGCATGCAGCCTTTTTGCTAGAAAGATGATGCCTTTGATTTTACCCGTGATCTTCGCTCTGGACGAAATTTGCCAAAGATTTGGCCATAACTAAAAAACTAGATCTATGCATACCACTTGACATGAATCTAGTTTGAAGACCATATTTCTTATTCATGTGTATAATATTGACTTTAAATGTAAACTTCATTGAGATTACATCAGTTTTTTGCACTAGAAATGAGCAAATTATAGCATCAGGTTTGCCACAGGACTTGAAAAGTCAGGGAAATTAGTTTTTTTTTCAAGGTCAGTGAATTGGCAGGGAAATTTGAAAATTGGTCAGTGAAGAATCTAATTTCAAAAAGTCAGGGTAAAGTCAAGGAAAAATGAAATTTCAGAGGAAAAATTTGTGGCCATGGCAGATTTCAGGCAGCATTTTTGTTAGGACTCCATAATTATTAATTGAAATGGTTAATTATTCTAAATCAGTGGAACAAAAACTTCAGCAAGTTGTTAGAGTCTGCTTTAGTGTAACATAAAGGAGGCAACAACTTGTGATATTGTACTGCAACAATATAAGAAATTATTTACTGAAATACAGATAAGATCTTTCAGACAGAATTATGCTTATAACACATATGATCCTGACAGCAGTGAATGTCTGATGGTCTAGGTGTGCAATCTTTTATATGGCTATATGCTATTTCTTGGTTATTATAAAATACTGTATTTCCCTGAAGAGGACACTCACCCATTCAAACGTTGGAACAATCTTTTGATAAATTAAATAAAATTATCTTTTAGTCTATTTTAAATTTCCAAATGAAGTCTCCAAGACAGTTAAGGTCATAAACAACAATGAGACCATTTGTGATGTCAGAAATGAAACGATTTGAAAAAAGTCAATTAGACAAAACATAGTTATATAGCATATATTTAGTACAAGACCATAATTACATGTATTGTCACCAATTAAATGACAACATTTCTTTCAATGTAACTATGATTTAGGTCTCAGTACTAGGAGTGTTTACAAGTTTTCTTAAAATCAAACTTAGAATCTATTTATTTTAAATTTCCAAATGAAGTCTCCAACCACAGAAAAAGAGGTAATAACCAAAAATAAAGATATTATTCTGTAATATATGAAAGCTAATGTATGAAATATTTTCAAAAACTCATATGACATGTTTTTTTATCAGGTTCTAAAAGTTCTCCTAGTTGTTATTGTTTTAATTGTCTTAATAATATATTGAAACTAAGAAAGAAGTCTTTTAAACTCCTAAAATGGTTTGTATAATGTGCCTTATAAACTAGTACCGGGCCACGGATAAGTACCCATATCTTAATGTCCGAGACGGATATCTGTGTTGTCTGGACTGGTAAACATTTTGAGTTACTTGCCCGATGGACAAGTATTCTCAGTCACCCCAAACATCAGTTTCAATTGAATTTACATGGAGTTTGTTGATTTGGACTTGTAAGTAAATCTTCGGTAGGACCGGTATATTGTCCTATGGACAATGATGATTTTTTTCCTATTTGTGGCCCTCTAGTAACTTCTACATTTTGTTAAATTCCTAAATATTCTTATTGTTTAACTGTTAGTGTTGTGAATGTTTAATACATTAAACCGATGTATAAGGTCGTTTTATTTCCTTTAGTACCGGTAAGTAGTGTGAACACTGACGTGCAAGCATATGAACTTTTAGTTCTTTTGAAGTTATAAATATTCATATAGTTCTGTTAGTATGTAACTATCTAAGGCAATAAAATGGACTATAAAGGACAGCTGTAGGGGAAGTGGAGGCGTAAATTTGATGTATTAAGGTCAGTGAAGATTCAAAATAAGTCATTGAAAAGTCAGGGAATTTTAGGTCATCCTTCTTGTGGCAACCCTGCATGATGTGGAAATTCATGCGAGCGACTGTGAATAAACTGTGAGGTGGTGGACAATTTTGAAAGAAGTTCTATAAACCTTGTATACTCCCGCATTCCCTGCATATACTTAGAAATATGTATTACCTTTTTACTGCCACTTTTGTCTATATTTGGTGATGTAAATACTGCAAAATTTGATCTCTCAGCCATTTTCCTCAGTTTTTACCGTGTACCACCTCAGTTTTTACCTTGTTTCACCAGAAACACTCAGTTTTCTCCGTGACAGTCTACCCACGGTGAATATGCCATTGTTTGATATTGGCTTCGTCATCATATAATATTGATCAAAATAGTTGGCGATGAATACTGTAAAACTAGACATGTTTGCGCATAATTTAATTTGTGTATTTTGTGGGTAGGTGCAAAAATGCAAACTTAAATAGTCAACAAACAATGATAGCCTATGTAAAGTAGGTCCAGGACAAACCAAAATCGCAAAATTAAACTGTCACAAAATAATTTATAGATGAAAATCACAAAATTTAATAGCCACTAGATATTCTCGTTTTACAGTATCTAATTGAAAAAAGCAGAAAATGTGTACATAAATAGTCACACGTATCATTAAAGACAATACCAATCTGTTTCATAAAAAAATGTAATTCTTTCAAGTAGACAAAGGTTTAATGTATTCCATATAAAAACAGAAAGGCCAAAGAACACATCTGTTCATAGTGCTGTTAGTATTAGGCCACTATGTTTGTTTTTTCTCTGTTTTAAACCATCACCCTCATTAGTTTTACCTAGCACATGACAAAAAAACTAAATAAAAACAAAAATGTGTTGAGCCACTCTACCAAATTATATTGTACTAAAAATTGTAATAAAAAATTGTGAACACTAGTAACACAGCATTAAAGAACATTCCAAAACAAAACAAATTTATCATTATCTTGT
>CM032660.1:61520016-61540560 GCA_019095985.1 Streblospio benedicti | reverse complement strand
TATTCCAATAAACCTGCCCCGTTGTAAATTGGGGTTTATCAGAAAATACAAGAAGAAAAAACTTGCAGAAAATAGATCTCTTGTTATGTGCCAGAACCACATTCTATTGCAGGTTAAACAACGTGTACAAGTCTCCTTTATGTCCCAAAATGGCCAATATACTCAACACTTCTGAAAAGTAAGCCATCGCGTACATGAACATTTTACATACCTGATTGTTTATGAGTGTCGCGTCTTCCTAAATATATCATGGAAACATAATTTGTTTGAAGCATTGCTACGGTAAACTTAAGTGCTGCACGTCATCATAACACATATTCATAGAGACACGTGCATTTTCGTCCGAAATGAATTAGATTACAGAATTCCCCGAAGTGTACCAGTTTTAGGGGGTTTGGGGGTGGGGTGGGGCTAATTAAGGTGGCAAACAACACAAGGGCTGACGTGAGGCATAACCTTGTTATCTTCTCGTTGCATCTTGATGACTTTCATGGGGTGTTCATGGAAAGAGCTGCGAGCCATAATTATGATTTTTATCAAGTACTCCATGATCGTAATCAGATCATAGCAGGGGCATCATAAAGTAGTTGCTACTGACAGGTATTCGCATGCGTTGGTGCTCCAAGTGTTGTGCGATGTCAGGAAAATAGAATAGAGGGCTGGGCCGTGATCGTAAAACAAACTATATTTTAAACATTAACATACTTTATTCATAAACCGTATACAAATAATTGTGAAAAGTACTTGTATTGAAATGTTCTATTAAAATAATATTGTCACTGTTGTCTGCTTCCGTTGCCGAGTGGATAGGGAGATGGACTGTGACCAGAAGGTCGTGGGCTCGATTCCCAGTCGGGTCTGGTGGTAAGTGTTGAGCAAACTTACCTCTAACAGGTTGCACACTTCTCCGTGGTACCGTTAAATAGGTACAGGTCAGGCGAGTGAACGCAAATGTGTATGATTAGCACGTCTGCGCCGCTACGGCAGCAATTGTGCTGTATGCTCCCCTGGGAGTTGAGAAAGATATAGTGTGATCAGGATGTCAACGGCCTGGAGTGAATGCAAAGTCGTGAGAGTACTAGAATCATGACTATAAACCACCACATTTACATTTACTGTTGATTAGAACTTCTAACTGTCCTCTCGGGAATGACACAATATGAAACGATAACGCTGAAACCCTAATTACACTAGAACACTTTTACAATCATTTTAGGGTCTCTGTATCAATTATATTAATACCATGATACCAGTATAAAATTACTGGGGGGGGGGGGGCAGCAAAAATATTGAAAAAAAAAATAACGCAAGGCTGAAAATTGGTGAAAAAAAGGTTTCATTTGGCTAGAGAAAAAAATAATTGTCAAATATGGCTTTAAACAGCTTTATACAGCTTAAAAAATAACTGAGGTTCAGTAATCTAAGAAAAAGGAATTAGATGTCAAATTTCATGAAAAAAAAAATAAATTGAAGTTATGGTGAAAATAGCTGCCCCCCACCCCCCTGAGATCAAATGGTCGATGCCTAATTGTTTCAATAGTTTTGTAGAAATCTGTATTGCTCTTCGCTATGGACTAATTTTAAATGTAAAAACCTTAATGATTGTAGAGTTGCTTTTAATAATATTTTTAGATACTTGTTAAATATAAAAGGACGATGTAGTATTAGTGAAAAAATTTTGAGTCATAATATTGATAATTTTAATATCATTTTACGAAAAAATATATTCGGTTTTAAAACAAGACTTGAAAAATGCAACAATTCGCTTGTCGCATGCATTTTAAATTTTTCTTATTTTACTTTTGCCTCTGAATGTTATAATAGTTGGACTAGAAAGTTGTTTGTTATTAATCAATCTGTCCAATAACAGTATTTTAAGAGGTATTTAATGTACCGTCTGTGTACATATGTTTAGATACAATTATGATTTATATGGATGTATGATATACATCCGACAAAAAAGTGACTAAAAAATGTGATTGCGTGTCATAAAACACGTATGATTCTTTGCGGAATTTACCCTTATATATTTGCAAATTGATGTAAGAAATTACAGTGTCTACAATAATTTCAGCTCTAGCTATTGATATAACTGTCCAATTTCCTTGTTTTTAATAAAACATCATAGCCATTTAGAGTGCATTAATTATCATCCAAACTTAAGCTTCAAAATATGAATATCAATACCACTTAAACTAAATAATATGTTATTAATTGTCTCCACAATGTTTAAGTGCAAAGTTACATGTAACTGGGGTGCATAGTGGAATATCAATATATAGTTTACAATATTATTGTAAAAGGTAAATGTAAAGTTTCTTTAATATTTATCGTCACAATCCACTGTCATAGTGCTCTAGTGACTTCACATTCACACGAGGCCATTGGTATTATTGTCACAAAGTTTTGTTCTTCTCGACTCTCTGGGTAGCATACTAGTGCACCACTTGCCAATGGGGTGGACTCACAGTATAGTTCACTCGACTTGCCAGTATCTATCTAAAGTAAATAAGTACTAAGCAGCATTAGGCTGAATTTGTTTCACGTTTACTTTCATTCCGAGTGACTAATTCCCTCCAATGAAAAGCAAAGGCGCATGGGTGAACATTGTAGAGATTTAATATTCATGAGAGAAAGGTAAAAATCAAGGGATGACAAGTAATGCTACCAGAAAGTCTTTTGCCCACACTGTTCTCTACATTAAGCGCCTTCAAAGTCTAACACTGACAATCCCTGACACCTACTGTGTACTTTGTAATTTTGCATTTTGATTGGAAATTACAGCAATGTTTGTATTTTTACTGATCGGTTTGGCTGCTACGGGAGTTGTGTCTAATTGAAATATGTAGTAAATCTGCATAAATGTTTTGCCACATTTAAACCCAGATTAACAGTTTAAGGTCATGCTTTGCCCAATATAACTAACAAGCATGAGTTACTGTTGCTATTGATACTCTAAAAAGATTTTTAAATGCTATATTCTGCAGATAACCTTGTTCAATCAGGATCTATTGCATACTTGGCTCAAGCGCATGCCACCACACCGTCTGGTTGATAAAGACTCGATCAAAATAAGTGTCAAAATAGTTCAACCAGGGAAGTCTAAAATCCTGTTATGGCACAAAGTACTGTAAAACCAGAATATTTCGTGGCTATTAAATTTTGCAATTTTCATCTATAAATTATTTTGTGACTATTTTGTTTTGCGATTTTGGTTTGTCCTGGACCTACTTTACAAAGGCTATTAATGTTTGCAAACTATATAAGTTTGCGTTTTTGCACCTACCCATGACATTCGCAAATCAAACATTTCTAATTTTACAGTATGTCAAAACACACAAAATCATGAATTCTACAGTGTGTGGATATTGTCACAAAAATTTGATATTTTTTATAAGAAGCTCTTACTGTAGATTGCAATGACAGCAAATATTTGGCGGCATGACTACAGCGTAATCTGTTTTTTACCTTTCTTTTCGCTGTTATTTACACTTTTATCGTATCAAAGCCAATGATTCAGTTGCCTTTGATGCAAGCCATAATTCCAAGCCTCTCCAACCTTCATACATGCATAAGCCTAATGCGTTATCAAATCACCGACCTTGCTGTTCCAGCAGCCTTTGTTGCTCACAATCTCGGTCACAGTTCAGGCAATAATGTGCTCATAGAGAGCGCACGGACTGTGAATGGCTCAATGGCGCATCAATTATCACTTTTGATGCTTTCAGCTAACACAGACGAATACAGAGAAGCGCCTCAACGAACGGACTTGTGTTGGTATCAGGTTTTGATTACGATTCACATTACACAGCATTGTGTTTTGTTCATTTGTAACTAGCTAACTATGGATGTATGTCTCCGGACAAGCTAGTTGGTTTACTGATGAACCGATTTTGTTCGAACTTTACAAAACTATGAGGTATGAGGCTACACTGAAGTGACTCGATTTCGGGCAGTTTGTCAATGAAACTGTGCTTAATTAATATTACAAATACTAAGGCCACTATGTTTTTTTCTGTTTTAGATCAGAAAATATTCCAAATCTAATGACGGAGGGAGGTTAAAAAAATTCATTTAAATAAAAACATGTTTTTGGGGCTATCTGAAAAATCTAATGAGGCCTTTAAAATCGAAAAACATATCTAGTCTAGGACTCACAGAACAACCACGCCAAATCAAATCAATAAAATCATTTATTAAATTAGACATTAAATATGTCCATATAAGGGAACGATCATAAATAACGATACCGGGGAGGTCGTCCATTTTTGGGGGCTTGAAAGAAAAGTTAACCGACCTCCCGATCAACATTTTAAAAAGTTGAGTGACCAAACCCCCCCCCACCCGCTAAAGAAAAATATATAGTCATTGCATTGCTAAAAGAAAATATATGAAAAAATATACCGTAGTGTGATAAAAAAGTTCAGCGACCCCCACAAAAGGAATCAGAAAAGTGGGACGACCCCCCCCCCACCTTTTTGGACGGCCCCAACCCCCCCCTTTTTATCATTATTTATGATCGTTCCCTAACAAGATAACAATTTAATTTGGTGGAGTGGCTCAACACGTTTTTGTTTTTTGTTTTTTTTTCTTATGCGCTAGGTAAAACTAATGAGGGTTATGGCCTAAAACAGAGAAAAACAACAACATAGGGGCCTAATACTAATAGTACTATGAACAAATGTGTTTTTTCACCTGTCTGTTTTTATATGGAATACATTAAATCTTTGTCTACTTGGAAGAATTACATTTATTTATGAAACGGATGGGTATTGTCTTTAATGATACGTTTGACGAGGCCTAAACATCTATTTATGTACACATTTTCTGCTTTTTTCAATCGGATACTGTAAAACCAGAATATTTCGTGGCTATTAAATTTTGAGATTTTCATCTATAAATTGTTTTGTGACAATTTTATTTTGCAATTTTGGTTCGTCCTGGACCTACTTTACACAGGCTATCATTGTTTGCTGACTGTTTAAGTTTGCATTTTTGCACCTACCCACGAAATTCGCAAATAAAATTGTGCGCAAACATATCTAGTTTTACAGTATTCATCCCCAACTATTTTTATCAATGTTATATGATGACGAAGCCAATATCAAACAATAGCATATTATTTGTGGCTGATTACATACCCCGTGCATTGTAATTGTGTACTTTAATCATGATTTCCAAAACATTTTAGTAAACATCTTTATTGCCCAAAAGTCAATGTTGTTCTAGTGACGCTGTGCTATCTGAGCAGTTTTGACCTAGTTAAGTGCCTGGCTGATTGTATCAATGTGTATACAGTATTTCATTGTATTGCGCGTACTACATGTTGTATATAGAATGTGAACTTTGCCCAGAATGCAAGTGAGATTGGTTCCGGCCTGTACTATGTAAGGGGAAATTGTTCAGATTAGACACTCACCGTGGGTAGACTGTCACGGATAAAACTGAGGGCTTCTGGTGAAACACGGTAAAAACTGAGGTGGCATGCGGTAAAAACTGAGGAAAATGGCTGAGAGATCAAATTTTGCAGCATTTACATCATCAAATATGGACAAAAGTGGAAGTAACAAAAGGTAATACATATTTGTCATTTTGATTGCCATTTTGATTGCTATTTTGATTGTTACTTTGATGGTCATTTTGAAGGTCATTTTGATTGACTGATGTTGATGGCAAATCTACTTGTAGATCTTCGTCTTTTAGATGGATGTAAGGAGAGTTTGGTTTTCTTTCTAAAAGATAAGAAAAATATTGACTTTATATCAAAACAGCAAACAATATATTTATTAAATCTTTTTCTATTAAATGTATACATGCTATTATTCATTTACATAGTTATATGTAGAGCATGTAAACATTGCATTTGTAAACAGATTTCCTCAGTTTTTACCGCATTCAGCTTTTTTGTTAGAAAAATGATGCCTCTGACTTTACCATGATGTTAGCTCTGGAGAAAATTTGCGAAAGGTTTGGCCATAACTAAAAAACTAGAATTACAATATGCATGCCACTTGACATGGATGTAGTTTGAAGACCATATTTCTTATTTATGAGGATAATATTGACTTTAAATGAAGTCTTCATTAAGTTCATATCAGTCTTGTGCACTAGAAATGAGCCAAATCTAGCACGTGGAAATATGTGCGAGCAATTGTGAGTAAACCGTGAGGCGTAGGACAATTTTGAAAGAAATTCTATAAACCTTGAATATCCCGGATTCCCTGCATATACTTAGAAATATGTATTACCTTTTTACTGCCACTTTTGTCTATATTTGATGATGTAAATACTGCAAAATTTGATCTCTCGACCATTTTTCCTCAGTTTTTACCTTTGATGTTTTGCCAAAGAAATCCTCGTTTTTTATCTGTTGACAGTCTACCCACGGTGATGCTGTTGATATATAAATGGGCATTTCAAATCAAATCAATAAAATCATTTATTAAATTAGACATTAAACACGTCTATATAACAAAGATAACAATAAAATTTGTTTTGACCCCCCCCCTTCTTTTATGCTGTGTTACTAGTGTTCACAATTTTTTATTACAATTTTTAGTACAATTTAATTTGGTGGAGTGGCTCAACACGTTTTTGTTTTTTGTTTTTTTTTCTTATGCGTTAGGTAAAACTAATGAGGGTTATGGCCTAAAACAGAGAAAAACAACAACATAGGGGCCTAATACTAATAGTACTATGAACAAATGTGTTTTTTCACCTGTCTGTGCAAAATACGTGTGTATCAGATAGTAAACTAAAATGTTTTTTTCAGTACGTTATTTTCAATGTCAAATCCCTTTGACATACACCCAGTTCTTATAATCTCCCCAGCAACTTGAAATTTAAAGTCTAAATCACAGGTGATTGACAATGATGCCAATGTGAGAGGTCCTCCCCTTTGAGGTGGCAAATCTGCTTTTGTCCTTGTAATTTCAAGTGCTGTTTCACTGTGAGCTCCCCATTGTAACAGTCTGACCTGCAGACTTGGATATTGATTGACATGTGCTAAGATCATCTGCAGTTTTCCATTGATATCAATTGGCTTCCGTAAAAAAATCTGAGTACTTTTGGAATCTTTATTACATAAATCAAAAGTATCCGTGCTCTGTGAAAGTTGTGTATTAGTTTCAACTTGTAGTTCCAAAGTTGTATAAATTATTCCATTAATACCATATGCCATGATTCTCCAGTAAATTTAATGTTTTAAAAAAATCACATCAATATTAAATGTTCACTCCCGACCCAATTACCCCACCTGATGGCAAGCAAAAGAAGCTTCACGCAACTGACACATAGCAGGCTCAGAATAAGTCTGTTGGACATTTCTGCTCTTATGGGTTTCTGATAAAACTAACAATGCACAATAGAAATGACGTGGCCTGCGTTTGTGTGCTCCAGGACGGTGGTGAGTGGCAGCTGGAGGCCTCGTGCTGGCGGACGGCGGACTCTGCTGCATCGACGAGTTCAACTCCATCAAGGAGCAGGACAAGACCAGCATCCACGAGGCCATGGAGCAGCAGAGCAGCAGCAGAGCAAAGGTAACAACCCCACCACCTTATAGTAGTTAGATTTTATTAAGAAATACATACCATATTCATTCTTTTAAGCAACCACCGTACCGTATTCGCTCTTTTAAGCGCACAATGCGCTTACAAAAACAAATTTCAGCAAAAAAAAATGTGCTGCTTCAACAATAGCAAGACTGTATTTAAATAATTTA
The DNA here is from genome assembly GCA_019095985.1 of Streblospio benedicti. Taxonomy (NCBI): domain Eukaryota; kingdom Metazoa; phylum Annelida; class Polychaeta; order Spionida; family Spionidae; genus Streblospio; species Streblospio benedicti. Next base: position 61,532,840 of record CM032660.1, on the reverse strand, counting down.
AGTGAAAATCCTATGGATACAGGCATACATGAATAAATAATAAGTACAGTATTTGATAGTGTTCCGCCGCCACTGTATAGTAGTTAGATTTTAATAAGAAATACATACCATATTCATTCTTTTAAGCGCACAGTGCGCTTACAAAAACAAATTTCAGGAAAAAAAATAAGCGCACCCCTTTAACCCCACAGAACATGATCAACACTCGCCCAGATGGTTATGTGGTGATCCAAATACGGAATAATACCGGCGTGTTATAGTCTTACAATATGGCGTCGGAAGTGAAATTTCAAGAAATTTTTGTTTTTTTTGGTGGAAATCGTATTGAATTACATTACAGCTCCGAAAATTTGGCAGTTCTTTAATTTTACAACATTTAATCTTTATCATCACTAAGAAATAAATATAGTAATGTCGTTGTTGTGATATATGTATTTTATTCTGCATTTGTTCGTGGCCAATTCTAACTTTGTGGGAGAAAATGAGTCTATGTTGAAATACAATGAACGCTCGATTTTCACTCGTAATAAAGCAACGTACTGCGTTTTACCCGGAAATCAGAGGAACCAGCAGGATATAAATTCCACATAAAAAAATCAAAATATATTGTTACCTGCACCAGCCGGTTGCACCTAAAAGGTTCTAGTATTCAAAGTATAGATGCAGATTCTTATTATCACACTTTGAGCCCATAATAGTCTACATATTTTAAGAAATCCATCAAAACTCCCCAGATCAAGTTAATAAAAATGCTCTTTATTATCGCCATGCCACCTACCTGTCTGCTAACATATCTTCATCCAAAGCCTGTTACAAATTTGCAACGATGAGGCGCGCTTGACTGAGGCTGATTCTTTGAAACCAGCATACCTATGCATAAATTATGATAATGACAAGGCTGCCAACTCGTACGACTTAGCCCGTATTCATACGAGATTCATACACAGAATACGAGCATACGACTACGGCATTCGATAGTACGTTTTTCAAGCTTTCTGGCGGATATATTTTTCATAAATGATATTTCCGTACTTTAGAGATATTCGTGAACAATCGATGAAATGTCTTGATAATTTTTCCTTCTTTGCCATCTTTTTATTTGCCCGTACAATACGCATGTGCTGATAACTATTGCAACGTCAGAAAAGCAGCAGTTTATCAGTAATTTGACGTCGATGTGCGTAAAAAATCGCATGTGTTTTAAAATTTAGTAGGCAATTCTTGTTTGTCTGGTAATCATATCCGAGCACCGTCTAGTGGCGAAATCATACTTTTTGTCCAAAACATGACAGATCTACCAGCCGGGACACTTGATAATACAATATATGATGAAGAACCATCAGAACCACAGCTCTTATGTGTGGTTCTGATGGTTCTTCATCATATACTGTATTATAAAGTGTCCCCGTGTGAAGTAAACTAAGTAACTAATCAATAAAGAAGTAGATCTATACAGTACAACTACGTAATACAAGATCAATAATCCTACACCATGGATCTCTTCTTCTTCTTCTTCTTCCGATAATCTTGCGCCTTCACTCATGAAGATTATGCAAGATAGCTAGGTGTGACACATGTACAAAGGATAAAACAAAAGTGTTAAAATTTACAGTGCAGTCTAAAAACAAAGCAGGTACTCAGAATCCTGCCACCCGTGACTTGAACTCCTCCAGGGTCAGCGCTGTCACAGTATCTGATGGAAGGTTGTTCCAGTCCCTTATGGTACGGGGGAAAAAGGACTTTAGGTGATAGTCCTTGGTTGACTGCTGTGCATAGAGGGCGTGGACATTGGTAGTCCTCCTGGATGTCCTGGGACACTGGACACATAACGGTCTTTATTAACAGCTACTAGGTTGTTTTGAATCTTATACATCATGTATAATCTCGCCTGCCGTCTTCTCTCCTTTAGTGATGTCCATTGTAGTTGTGTGATCATGGATTGTACACTTGAGGTCTGGTAGGTTCCTGTTTAGCACATATCCCGCTGCCCTCCGCTGAATTTTTCTCTACTTCCTTTACATCCTTGTCAGTATATGGGTCCCATACAGTTGCAGCGTACTCAACCAGTGGCCTGACGAGGCTTATGTGTAGGCCGTGGTCTTGAGTTCTGGTGAGTTGATACGCAGATTGCGTCTGAGGAAACCCAGTGTCCGGTTGGCTTTGCCAGTGATGCAGGAAATATGCCGACCCCATGTCAGGTCCTTAGTGAAGAGGACCCCCAGATACCTGGCCTCATTTACCACTTCTAGGATGTGCCCATGTAGCACATAGCTGGTGTCCAGTGGCTTCGTTTCCTGGTGATACGGAGGACCTGGCATTTCTCCCCGTGGAAGGCCATCTTCCATCGTGCCTCCCAAGCTGCTAGATGATCGAGGTCACACTGCAGCACTTTACAGTCGGAGTCAGATCTGATGGTAAGGTATACCAGGGTGTCATCAGCGAAGAGATGCACACTAGATGTCAAATTTTCATGAATGTCATTAATATAATATAGAAATAAACAAGGCCCGATGACAGATCCTTGTGGCACGCCCGATCTCACCTCTGCGCTGTGCAGTACTCTCCGCTCTCCCTCCGCATGGTACAGTTTTATGTGTAGATCAATATTTTTAGGGGACACAAGCTGACCGACTTATGTGTCTGCTTAAATAATTGAAAATTCAAAATGGCCGCCAAAAAATCTTATAATCGCTGTATCTTTGCATCTGTAATACATACAGTTATGATTTTGGTGTCAAATATCATGTTTTTTGAACACAAGGATTCTAAATCTGCTATTATAATGACCATAGAATTAATATTTCATCCACAAATGAAACATTATTAGTAAAAATATAACTAGAAATTGAAAAAAAATACGATTTTTTTTTGGTGAAAGTGTTTTTTAATGAAAGTGTCACATGTTGTAGCATAATGTAAATCTAAATGATTACATTATTAGAACAGAACAATTAAAGCAATACTTAAATGTATCAGATGATTGCAAATGATAACATAATATATTTTTAAGCTGTACTTTACTTTATTCAACCACTGTAATCTGCACAATTATCAAGTACACGTACAATTATGTCAACTTGGCATTTAAACTTGTCCAACCTTCATAGTGGAATACATCACTAGATTCTATTACTCATCATCCTTGTAGCATTTTCCATCACATATGCAGAGTTGGGTGCACTTTAAATCATAGATAGATAGATAAAGTTTATTTAAAGTCGATATAGATTACAACAATAAACACAAGCTCTAAGGAGCTTTTTGATCGACTCATTCATACATCACAGTCAAATAATACACATACACAATACATTAATTACAAATAATTAGAGCATAAAGCACCTGACGAAGTAACACAATTAATTAGAGCATGCAGTACATTTACATATTTTCCCATTCCAAGATTGTAAGAGATTAGTGAATTGATTAAAATTCCCCACAGATCTTATATATTCAGGCAGGTCATTCCATAGTTCAGCAGCACTGTACCTGAACGATTTTCCCCCAAATTTAGTGGTTCATACCCTAGGTAGGTCAACAATATTTGAGAATCTAAAACTATAATTACTATTTTTAAAATGAACCAAGTCATGAAGACAGAGAGGAGCTAATTTATACATGAGAGCGACAACCACATCTTCCTGAGCACGACTTTTTGCACTTGCATGAAATAAGCTCCATGCATTCATCTTGAGCCTGTCTAAGAGTTGTCCACTTTGGTTGCCATGGGCCATCTTCACTTTCCTTTTGCCAGCCCCAGTCACCTGGACTTTGTAAGATTACTTGCTTTGATGTACATTGAGCCCAAATGTGACTTGCTTGGTATGCTGCCCGCTTTACATGCTGACTCAAAGCTGCAGAGGTTGGTGGTGTATCTAGCATGCGACTGTGTTTACAGTATTATCGCTTCCTAAGGGCGTCAACACTTCTGAGATCTGAGGTTCTATCATATGCAATCACTATGAATCATTCAACAATCTTCATAACATCATCTGGGACATTATTTGGCTCAGGATACACTGTCCACGTTTCCCACATCGCCTTCTTCTTCTTGCCATAGAAAAAGCTGACAGTATCGCACCCAGTGATAGCATGGAAAATATGCATTACACTGCTCTTGACCCTTCCAATATTCTGGTATAGGGATCATGCGAAAATTGGAATCTGTTCCAAATGCCACCCAAAGTTCTTTGGCATTCAGTTCTGAGAAGCAGCTCAGGGCAATTGCTACTACATCTGTATCTACAGTTCGTATAATAACATTTTCACAACCACTGTTCACTGCATTTTGAACATGCAAAAAGATTCTGCTGTCAGCCTCTTCTTGGTTTGTTGGTGCAACTGTGCTGCAATCAACTGTAGCATTTGCTGTTATTAACACTCCATCTCGACATGTTGCAACAACTACTTTTTCTGTAGTCATCAGGGACACCTTGTGAGCAAGATAAGCAAATAATTCAGTTTTGTTTTCATCCACCCGAAGAAAACTTTTCCAATTACTTGGAATTTTCACATCATCTGCAATTTTTCGTCGCACACCTTTGCCCCTCTTCTCACGAGTACCTAACTTAAGACTGTCTCTAATATATACATCAAATACAACATCGACTCTAGCAACTGTTGCAAGTGCTTCGCTGATGTATGGCAGAATTTTGTTGTTTGCATATTCAGCGAAGGTTGTATTGGCACTTAGTTCAATCATTTGGACAATAACAGCCCCATCCAGAACTTTAGCATCAATGTTGTCAGGATTCTGTGGTGCCTCAGGTGGTACTTCTTGCTCTAAGCAATGAACAAGCCCAGCTTTATCACCTTGGCGGAGATTACCCAAGTCAGAAATGGAAGGGGGATATGGTTGGTTCTCATACTTGAAAAAGGTATCCATATCTTTATCTCTTGTTTGGCAGGAAATATACATTCTGGAGAATAGTACACTTTCACTTCTAGTGGCTGCTAGTTGTGCTTTGTGTTTTGGTGCAGCTGTTGTCTCTGGTGTCCTGAACAACTTAAGCTTTGCATTGGGAATAGATGCTTTGATGTCTTTGTGTCGCTCAATGAATCTCTCTTTTACAAATCTGTTGCATCGATCTTTACCAATCTCAGTCACCTTCTCCATGGAATTCACAACAGTTTCACCAAGAATATCCTTTGAACTAATGTTGTACAAGTCACCACTGTCTTCAAGAAATGGGTTACCCATAGATAACATTGTCTGAACTAACGTTCATGTTTCTTCTGCGAACTTCTGTTGTGTAGCTTTAGTTTGCTCATAGTGTCTTCATTTTGGGCTGTCTGTTGAAATGTTGCTGATAAGCTCAAATTCTTCTATCATTCGAGCATCACACATTTCTTTGCACCAATCATTGAAGTTGGAAGGCTTACCAAGTAGGACAGTTTCACAGTACATGTCATAAGCCATGTGTTGCAGGATGTACAGTGCTGCTGCTGTGACCTGGTGGGCATGTCTGCATTTTGTCACATGGGACCCCTTGGTAAAGGAGTCTGTGCTCCCCTCTGTCGCAATGCCAGACAACTCTAGGGCCTCTGTCCAACCCGTCTTATCTAGCCATTCACATGCTATCTTCAGTAATGTCATCTCCACATACAAACCACCAAACATTGCAACATATTTGTCCTCACCATATTGTTCAGGATAATTCCACTGAATTAATTTGGCCAAGGCAAATAGCGGCTGGTCAAGGGCCAGTACAAGCGTCTGTCCTGGGTTTAAATAATCTGTTGCAGATTTGACAACCTTCATGGAATGCTGGATCATTGATACAGTGCTTGATTTCTCCTCAAAAAGTGGAAGAAGTGTCATGGAACATAGAGGTTTATTTTCATCATCATACTTAGATGCATGGTATGCTCCCCAGGACAAATTAGAGTCCTTACCTATAGTTTCACTTTCAAAGTTGTTTCTTACATGTTCCAACCAGCTTGCTTCATTGTCAAAAGCACACTCAGTATATTCAAATGGCACCATGTTCCCAAATGTTTGTAGAACAATTGGGTTTTTCCATTGCACTTCAGCAGGGTGAACTGTTGCATAAGATGGTAAAAGCTTTGGTTTCCTATTCATGTTTGGAATCTCATTGTCTGATTGCATGGGCGGATCTGCTTCTTCAGCAGACAAAGGGTGCTGTGTGATGGAAAATCTCGTTCCATGAAAAGAAGTTTTGGATGATGTGGCAGTAGGATTATGATCTATGTTGTTTGAATATTTAATCATTGTATATTGTATTGCTTTAGATAATATGTGAAATGTTCAATGAACAGCCATCGCCATATGCTTAGGAGTATTCAGTAATACCTAATATGTAATCAAGTCACAATGCACACATCATCTGAGATAATCAACAATGCTATCAGCCACAGTTAGGCGCAACTAGCTTATTCAATATGCACAGTTACTATACTTGAAATATATATGTAATATGTATGTACATTATAAGGTTATTTTAGGCTATTTAAACACGAAACTTGATATATTTTTATTAAATATAATTACCAGGACCAACTCAATAGCAGATTTGGAATCCTTGTATATAAAAACATTATATTCAACACCAAAATCATCACTTTATGTATCATGGTTGCAAAGATACAGCATTTATAAGATTTTTGGCGGCCATTTTGAATTTTTGATTATTTAAGGTGATCCAAAGGTCGGTCAGCTTGTGTCCCCTAAAAATATTGATCTACATATAAAACTCTATAATTCCACCAATTTTTATGCTTGTACTAAGATATATCTTGTGTGGGATATGGTCGGTTATCCCCTTCCTCACAGCGCCCTTAAACATGTCCCACAAGTCATCTACACTGGAGCTTGTGTAGACGTCGTCCATGTGTGTGGTAACTTTCTGGAGCAGTTGACCGAAAGCTGTCCCAGCGTGCCCTGCTGTAGAATGGGACCTCTCTCTTCTTCTGTTTGTGGCGAATAGGCCTAGCATCGTATTCTACTAACGGGATATCGTGGTCAGAGATGCCAGGGATGACTCTCACCTTCTCACATCTGGTTGGGTTGGAGCACAGAACAAGATCCAGGGTGTTTGGGCCACGTGGGGACTCTCAATCAACTGTTTTAGACTCATGTCGTCTAACAACTCCCCAAACTGATGATGTAGTGTTGGGTACTTGCATGGCTTGACTACGTGGTTCTTCCAATCCCAGCCTGGAAAGTTGAAATCACCAGCCAGGAGGATATTTTTGTTTGGGCCGATGCGAGCCAGTGGAAGCTTGCTGAGTAAGGCTGGCTTCGCCTCCTTCGTGTGGCCTATAATATGCCCCCCACGTACAGTGTCTTGGATCCTCACGTCAAGTTTGCACCACAAAATCTCATCTGCAGTCTGTCTCAAAGTTCTGGTAGTCTATCCAGGATGAGATCGTTCTTGCTGCAATGAATACTCCACCATAGGAATCGTCCCTGTCACGCCTTTCAACCTGGTAAGCATTCGATGGGAAACATTCACTTGTGCCTTTACTGGGTGATAACCAGGACTCTGTGCCTATGACCAGATCCGGCTTCACACTCGTGATCATGTGGCAGAACTGAACCTTCTTGGCGTTGATGCTCTGGCAGTTGACATTCACCATTGTCAAAATTCGGGGAGGTGTCTTTCTTTGTCTCTCTACCGAACAAACTAGATATAAGAATAGATATCCTAGCATTTGTTAATGAATTAAAGGTAGATTTGTAAAAACTTAAGTAGCTGCAGAATTTTACGTGTAATAATGGTATATGTACTATGATTTGTTTATAAAAAATCTGAACCTGTGTTTTTTAATTTTTTCTTTTTTTTTTAATATTTTGTATTAAAAATGTGTTTGTTTGATCACCATGAATTTAGACCAAATTTGCCCTAAAAGCCAGAAAATGGCTTCTTTTTACACTTTGTTTTGAAAATTTTCCGGGGCGGGGAAGCCAAGATAGTGGTGCCGTAGCCACCGCGGGGGGTGGGTGCGGGAGGGAGGAGACCCCCTCCTGCGCAGGGGCCTTAGGGGGATCTCCCCCCGAAAATTTTGAAAATTTGATAGTTTAGGCGGCTTGTAAACATTGATTATTGTCATATTCATCTTTGGGATTTTGATGCCAATGCACTCGATATCTTTAGGTTTTGTTTCTAGCATTTCATAGTTTACACATGGTTTATATATTGATGGATAAACATACATACTCCTCCCTTGGCCTTGGTATTATTTTCTATTTCTTGTGGTAGTCTGGATTTTGGGCTATAGGATTCTGTTCTACTTTATATAGTTAAATTGTGTTTTCCTAATGGTGAACGTAGACCAGTAGGATTATGGATTTATTTGTCTAGAAATTTGGTTATGGCTGATGAAGTTTCTTTCACCTTATGGAAAATGTCCTCTACATATAATTCTAAGAAATTGAGAGTCTTAATTAAGGGAACTGAGAGCGGGAATAAATGTTCGTTGCTAAATTTCGAGGGCGGGGGGGGTGCGGGGGGGGGGGTGGGGGAGTTTCTCATTGCCGGGAGCATTTGCTGCGACGCTACTTGCTGCAAAATACCCCAATCCCAGCGATCCGAAAAGGGATTGCGTTTTAAGTATTGGAAATGTGATGTTTGGTTTCAAAACATTTATGAAATTGGGAATGGGGTAAGCTTAAATGTTTTCTTTGCATTTTGGTGAACAGAGGATCGAAATACATGCATTTTTATGAAAATTATGGCAGTTTAAAGTTGGCAATGCAACTCAGACAAATGGAAAGATTTTATCCGCGCTACGCTGCAAATAATTGCAAGAATACAAGGGCTCGGCGTGTTATAGTCTTACAATATGGCGCCGGTAAAAAGAGCAAGATTTGTGCAAAGATCGATAAGATCGAATACGGTAGCTTTATTTTTAAAAATTAAGTTCCATATTTAAAAGATGGAAAGAAGACGAAAAGTATATCGTGCATGTCACATGCAAATATCGCAGTTTTAATTACTCATATTCAAAATAAATTTGTTTTTTAAAGTGTTGTGAATCTGTGATTAAAAGTTGAACAGGTAACATGTGCCAGTTTGACATAAATGGTGGGCCTGTAGGTTCCCACTGGAGCTTGCAGGTTTTGGCTAATGCCATTGACACTGCTATCTATTCCTTGATTTTGACCTGGGATACTTTATTTTTAAACTTAGTGGCCCTGATGTCTACTGCCTTGTCAGTCGTATTGTCATAACATACCTCTGTATACATTGCTAGATCACGGGGAAAAGGGCAAAGGCCAATGTGTGCGATAGCTCCTGAAGATGTTAAAAACACTGGATTTCTGTGGTCTATTATGTGCAATAGCTTGCAAAGATGTAAAAAATCAAAGCTTAACAAGAAAAACAAAATAAAATTTTTTTGGGAAAATTGTCATTGACATAATGTATACTTTGTGGTATGAGATAAAAACTTCATTATTGCCATGAATCATAAACAAAAACAAAGAAATCATTTTCAAATTTGGTGATCATTTCTAAAAGTTTTCAATGTTGATTCATAAGATTTAGTCAATAGATTTCTTAGCCTATTAGATACACGGAATTTTGCTAACAGCTTCTTCCTTTCACTATAGGGGGCAGCACTGTTGGGAGGCGTCAACGCTCTTCACATGTCGTTTCCCGCCGATGCCCAGGCAGAGTACAAGTTACAAGGTACAACGCGATACTGGTTGTAAGATTCACTTTTTATTTATTTATTCATTCATTCATTCATTCATTCATTCATTCATTTATTTATTTATTTATTTATTTATTTATTTATTTATTTATGTCAGACATAGAATACATATATAATCAATACATGCATTAGAGTCCATATAAAACAGTGTAATAAAAATATACATATACATAGATATAAAATAGTAGCACCACACCTCATATATTATATGTAAATTAAAAACTCACACTGTGAGTGCTTAATTGACTACACAAAATGCAGTTTCTTGCCATCTTTTAAAAAGATTAGAACTAAATATAAAATACATAGAACTGACAATAGTATCGACTAGAACATTATTACTATTAAAAAGCCTATTGATAAAGCCAGTGATACATTTTCTGTGAAGTTCTTTGCTTGCCCTGCCAAATTTTAACAAATGTATTAAATTTCAAGTGAAAAATCAGTTGGTGTTAATGGCAATGTGATCCGAGATTAGATAATGAATAAGCAAAATAAAAATTTGATAGTTATTTAAATTTTTGTTTATGATGACATAGCTTTGTGTTTGAACAAAGTTGAATGATGGACGTCTCAGGTCGGAATTAATGTTTGCCATTTTTCGTCAGGTGCTGTCAGTTCGGCAGCGAAAGCGTCAACACAGCCACATCCAGGGGAGAAGGACAGCAAAGATCCACACAGCCACTTCTCACAACCTCAGCAGCGTAGTGGAACGGTTGAGAATCATTTACATGCATCTGACATCAGTAATTATGAACAGTCTGAAAAACTGTCTAGTATAAATGACACCAATCGGAAAGATGTAAATAGCAGCATTATAGCTCTGATGAGCGAAGATCCACCCCCACCTGCATATAAGATGAAAGTTCAATTGATCTTGAATTGCAAACACCAAAGCTTAAATCTCCAAAAGACAAGGGTATTGGGAAGAGATCTAAAAAGGGCATAACCTTACCAAATGAAATAATAATTCGCCGTTGAATCTTTTTTCTGATTTTCAGAACAAATCTGATCAGAAAGAACATGTAGAGATAGTGTGGATGAAACTCGTGACATACTTGGGCTAGCAGGTCCTTTGAACTGTAGTACATACTCCGAATGTGAAGCGGTGTCCAGAGTAAAAAAAAAACAGTCAGTTCAAGTAATATAAATCTCCCCATTGGAACTTCACCCTTTCAAAAATTGGGGAGGTTTTTTCTTTTGTCCTTTGAAAAACGGGAATCGTGTATCCAGTTTTGGTTAAAATTTTAAAGGTGATTTTGTAAAAAACCCTTCTTGGTAGTTTGGCGGGAATTTTTCCCCTTGTAAAATTTGGGAATTGTCTTTGGTTTTTTAAAAAAAATTTGAACCTTGTTTTTAACCCTTTAAAAAATTTTGTAAAAAATTGTTTGGGTTTTTTCCCAAATAATTTAGAAAAATTTTTTTTTTTAAAAAAAAGCCCGGAAAATTTTTCTTTTACATTTTGTTTTAAAAATTTTTGGGGCCCGTTTTTAAGCCAAAAAGGGAAAATTTTGGGAAATTTTTTTGGGTTTTTGGTGGGGAAGGGAGACCCCCCCTGCGAAAGGGCCTTAGGGGATCCCCGGTTTTGGGAAAATTTTTGATGGGTTTGGGGCGTTTTGTAAACATTGATTTTTTTGTCAAAATTCATTTTGGGGGATTTTGATAATGCACTGGGATATCTTTAGGTTTTAAATTTCAAAAGATTTCTTTTTCACATGGTTTATATATTGATGGATAAACATACATACCCCCCTTTGGGCCTTGGTTTTTTTTCCTTTTTTGTGGTAGTTTTGTTTTTGGGGGCTATGGGATTCTTTTTCCCCCATTTTAAATTTAAATTGTTTTTTCCCCCTAAAAAGAGACCAGTGGGGTTTTAATGGTTTTATTTTTTCAGAAATTTGGTTATGGCTGATGAAGCTTTTTTCCCACCTTAGGGAAAAAAATGTCCTCTCCTTAACCCTAAAAAATTTTGAGAGTCTTAATTAAAAAAACCCGAAAAAGGGAAAAAATTTGGCTAAACAGGGGGGGGGGGGGGGGGAGCCTTTTTCCCGGGGCGACGCCATTTTTTTAAAAAATACCCCAACCCAGCACCCAAAAAGGGGGATTTGTTTTAAGTTTTGGGGAAATGTGATTTTTGGGTTTTTCAAACATTTATGAAATTGGGAAGGGGGGGTAAGTTTTTAAATGTTTTCTTTGCATTTGGGAACAGAGGAGGGAAATACATGCTTTTTTTGAAAATTATGGCATTTTAAAAAGTTGGCAATGCAACCCCAGACAAATGGAAAGATTTTTCCCGGGGACGCTTTCAAAAATTGGGAAAAATACAAGGGTTTGGGGGGTTATAGGGTTTACAATATGGGCCGGTAAAAAGAGCAAGATTTTTTATATTTTTTTACATTAACAGGGGGGTGCGCTTTAAAGGGGGTGTGCAAAGACGAAAAGATCGAATACGGTGCTTTATTTTTAAAAAAATTTAAATTCCATTTTTTAAAAAAATGGAAAGAAGACAAAAATATATCGGGATGTCACATGCAAATATCGCAGTTTTAATTACCATATTCAAAAAAAAAATTTGTTTTTTAAAAGTGTTGTGAATCTGTGATTAAAAATTGAAAAGGTAACATAAAGAAGTTTTACATAAATGGTGGGCCTGTGGGGTTCCCCCTGGGGTTGGGTTTTTGGTTTAAAGCCATTGACACTGCCATTATTCCTTTATTTTGACCTGGGATACTTTTTTTTTTGCTTAGTGGCCCTGATGTCACTGCCTTTTTGTCGTATTGTCATAACATACCTCTGTATAACGTTAGATTTTGGGGAAAAACCGAAAGGCCCAATTTTGTGCGAAGTTCCCGAAGATGTTAAAAACACTGGGTTTTTTGGCATTATGTGCAAAAGCTTGCAAAGATGTAAAAAATCAAAGCTTTAAAAGAAAAAAAAAATATAATATTGTTTGACAAAAGGAATACTTTGTGGTATGAGATAAAAAAATTCAATTATGAATCAAAAAAAAAAAAAGAAATCATTTTCAAATTTGGTGATCCTTTTTAAAAAATTTTTAATGTTGGATTCATAGATTTGGTTTTCCAAAAAACCGGAAGAAAATTTTCCTTTTTGGGGGCAAACGTTAACGGAACGAAGTCCTTGGG
>CM032660.1:61506521-61519916 GCA_019095985.1 Streblospio benedicti | reverse complement strand
GTCGGTAGTTCACCTTGGCTGCCCCGCCGCCGACTGCGTTGTGGCCGCCGGCGGCGTTGGGGGCGTCGGTCATGGACATCTTGGCCATGCCGTGCGTGGGCTTGCTCATGGCGTCGGACGGCAGCAGCTCCACACACGGCAGCCAGCGGAACGCGTACTTGAAGCCGTGCCGGAATCTGTGTGAAAACATGAAAATGTCGAAGGTTTATAGTCCACTATCCAGGAGTACTGCTCACATAGGCAGATCCGGGGGGGGGGCGTGCCCCCCTTTTCACACCAAAATACTTCATTTTCGCAGGGTTTTTGATGAAATCGCTAAGCGCGCCTTCCCCTTTTCATCAAGTGCGCCCCCCCCCTTTTCCAAAAAACTGGATCTGCCTATGACTGCTCAGTCGACTCATTTACACCAGGTCATTGGCATCTTTGTCACTCAACGTTTTGCCTTTCTCAATTTCCTGGGGAACATACAACCCTGGCTGCATATAGCTTTTGCTGCTGTAGCGCACATGTGGTAATTACTCGCCTACCTGTACCTATTTTACGTGTAGGTACCACGGAGCAGTGTATAACCTGTTAGGGGAAAGTTTGCTCAACACTCACCACCAGAACCGACCGCGAATCGAACCCACGACCTTCTGGTCACGAGTCCAACTCCCTAACCATTCGGCCACGGTCACGGTGGTGTGAGGCAACATTATAGCAACACCACTGGGCTGGAGTGGAGACCAGCTACTATATACGGTGAAAGGGGATGATTTGACCAGATGACAGGTGTGAAGTGTACTCGTGGAGAGCACTGGTCACAGTTCAATAAATCATCTAAATGATTCTCATTCAAAACTCCCCTCTGGTATTGTCATGTTTTGTAGGGTCAAAGTTAGAGCTACCCGCCCCCCCCCCCCGTAGATATTTCAATTTTGTATAACCAGGCAAAGGTTCATTGGCAGATCCAGGTTTTCAGATGAAGGGGGGGTACTTAAAGGGATCTAACGGCTTAATGAAAATAAGGTATTCAGGTGGGGGGAAAGGGGTGGGAAGCGCTCTGGCCTATGAAAGCCTATGATAACTGGTCACGTCAGAAAAAAAACTAGTCTTATTAGCAAGTTGTGCTGCCCAATATATACAAATTATAGACACATGAGGGGAAATATACCTATTTTGAGATGTGAGAATGGCTCTTGATTTTTAAGAGAAATGAGAATGGGGGTCAATTTCATTTGAGAATTGTGAGAAATAGAAAATTTAGAAATTGTGAAATGAGAATGGTTAGAAAATTTGTGAGAATGGCCCTGGTTTTTGCTGAGACTTGAGAATGGGGGTAGGGGTATATTCTTCCCTCACACTTTGGTTTATAAGCATAGGCAGATCCCTGGGGCGGGCGCAGGGGGCGCGCGACCACCTTTTCCCACACCAAAATACTTCATTTTCATTGGTTTATCATGAAATTCCGTAAGCGCGCCTCCTCTTTTCCTTAAGTGCGCCCCCTTTTCCAAAAACCTGGATCTGCCTATGATAAGCACGTGGGGACAGCGCCCTCCTCTTACCTCTGGTTCATCCAGCAGTAGATGATGGGGTTGTACATGGAGTTGGACATCGCGAGGAAGTAGATGACGAGGTAGATGTGCTGGATGTACTGGTACTCGTTGATGTCCGTGTACAGGTTGGTGAGGATGAAGAAGACGTGCTGCGGCAGCCAGCACACGCCGAAGATGGCCACCACCACCATCATCATCTTCACCACCTGGTAAATGTAAATGAATGTAAATCTGGTTATTTCTAGTCGCAATTCACTGTTATCGTGCTCTAGCGACTTTACTTATTTACACCAGGTCATTGGCATCCTTGTCACACTATATCCTTCTCAACTCCCCGGGGAGCATACAGCACATCGCTACCATCGAGCAGACATGCTAATCACTCACATTAACGTTCACCCGCCTGACCTGTACCTATTTAACGTGTAGGTACCACACAGCAGTGTGCAACCTGTTAGAGGTAGGTTTGCTCAACACCTACCATCAGACCTGGTGGGGCAAATGGGTGTGATTTTTATTCGAGGGGCGGGGGGGGGGGGCATTGTATATATGGACTTGATGAAGGTATAAGTATAACTGTAAGTATTTCTATTGAGGAAATAAGTCCATGGAATTGATTAGAAATAGATACAATATATACAAATGAGAAACATTATCAACAAATATTCCTTGAAACAGGAGTTCATACCATTTACAGCCAATATTACTGCTGTAAATATAAAATTGAGAAGATAAACATGCTTTGACTAGACTATTTTTACTTTGAAATAAGCGACCTCTAAAACTGTATTTTGCTTTTCTCATAAGTATGTTAAACAATCAATATTCTTATATATTATTTTTGGAAACACTACATCTTCTATCTAGTTTAAAAAGAGCTCTAAAACATTGTTGTATGCAACGGACACTTTCTTATGACTATTCTTGCTATAAGATGCCCATAACTGACTACAGTAAAAGGTACTACAGTAGGTTTTAAAAAGTTGAACTTTAACATTATCATTGGAGTTTCGGAATTTGTTGATTAAAACATTACCCCTTTAATTGGCAGCCTGAATTTGCCTGCGTATATCCCTGTCATCACAATCATTACTACAAATAACAATACCTAAGTAGGTATGTTCATCAATCCATTTCAGTGCTTTTCCATCCAGGTATATGGGAGGGGGAGACATGCTTTTTATACATTCAGGATAGACAACCATGCAAGCAGTCTTTTTTGCATTATAAACCATTTCATTTTTCTTAGCATACATTTCACATACCTTCAGCTTCAGACGCTAGAAGTACAGTCATCGGCATAAAACAGATGATTGATACAAACATTGTTATGATAGCAACCAACATTAGTATTTGATAATTCTTGACTCAGATCATCCCTAAACACATTCAAATAAATCGGGGAAAGAATTCCACCTTGTCTTAGACCGTTGGTGCCACTCAAAGGCGACGATAATTTATCACATCATTTGATAATAGAATTCTGCTTCATATGCCAATACGAAATCCACTCACCAATCAATATTTCTATTCTTACATCCCTAGCCATCAATACATTTCATTGTCTGTCACTGAGGTGTGTGTGTGTGTGTGTGTGTGTGTGTGTGTGTGTGTGTGTGTGTGTGTGTGTGTGTGTGTGTGTGTGTGTGTGTGTGTGTGTGTGTGTGTGTGTGTGTGTGTGTGGGGTGTATGTGTGTGTGTGTGTAGGGGTAGATACATGTATGCTACACGGCGAGTTCAGAATGGGGGTATTACTTTTTTTGCAAAATAGGGGGGAGGGGGGGGGGGGTTGAATATGTAGCGTCTTAAATATTGGTGTTCAAATCAATACATTGAATCTTTATGAAACTTGAAGGCAACAACAAAATATCATCATGCTTCAGTTTAGTTTTGTGCAAAAGAGTGGAACTTTGCTTTGTGATTTAGAGAAATTAGGGGGTCTTTGGGGTTTGGCTGCCAAGAATTAGATATTTTGTCATCCCAAGATCGGGGGTCTTTCTGCTGAGCATATAGACCCAACCAGACTGTGGAAGAGCCCGCCCCCCCTTCCCAGGGTCTGTCACCAATCACCAGGAATTGTAATGGAAATGGTTACATCATAATTAAAAGAAAAACAAACTTAAATACAAGCACTTCACAATTCAGACTGAAGAGATTTAGGGCAAATCACTGGTCAACATTTTGCTATATGACACCATCTTATTTGGCTTCAACATATCTTAAGCCTAGTTTAGACTCGCAATAAATCATTTAGAGACCCTCGTCAGTCCGTCAGTACAATAGTTATGCATATGTCATAATCGGTGTGAGAACGCGCATTCCACTCCTGCCTCTCACATGGAATGGTCATGTAAATCTTAGAAGCCGCCATTCTTAACACTCATCGAACCATCAATCAATATTTTAATAGCTACATATAGTACAGAACCAAGCTTATACCACCATTCCACCCCTGCCTTTAAAGCACTCCACCCTTTAAATCACTTGCGAACCCCCTCCTTCTTTACCCGTTGCTGCCTGGACAGAGGAAGCAAGCCCCCCCCCCCCCAAACCAACCCGACGCCCGCACCGGCCTGCTCACCCTTCGTTTGGAGCGCACGGTCTCCTCCTGGCGGAGCGTAGCCTCACCGATGGCCTGGCTTCCCCACAGCTCCACGCCCACGCGGGCGTACGTGCCGAACAGGGCGAACAGTGGCACGAAGTAGGTCACCAGCATCAGGAAGATGTTGTAGCTGTAACAAATAGACCCTCAGTTGTATTACAAACACGTATGGCCCTTTCAACACAGTCTACACGTATCATGTCTATGAATGAATTAGGCACGGATCAGAACCCCCGGAGATCACTAATCACAGTGCAATAAATCATCAAAATGATTCTCACTCAAAACTCTTCTTATCTCTAATATCATCATGTTCTGTAGAGTCTATTTTTATAAAGCTTTCATTTTCCCAAATAACATTCAAAATGTTCATGCTATAGATTTTACATTCGAGATGGCCATGTTCAAAAGTGCTCAGAGAACACAGCGCCGCAAGAACAAAGTTGACTCATGGGCAATAAAGATGTTTATGTTAGCAGCCATTTTACGTTGCAATTAGAACATTAAAGCAGAAAAACGTCTTCTTACAATGCGTAACCTTAATCAATTAGGCCGTGGGCTTTTACACAAATGATGCAAATGTGTTTTTATCTATGCACACAAAATGCTTTTGGGTTGAATACATTTACAGCAGGTGTCATGAAGCGTAGCAGCTTATAGTGCTAGTGTGATATTGATTGAAACGTGGGCCTCGTCATCATATCTCATTTCTCATATCTGCATATAGAACCTTAATTCAAACTAATTAATAGTCATGCAAATGGGTCACAAAATCTAACCAATCGAAAGCACCCCTGCCAAATGTTCAGAAGTCTTCAGCTCAATAATCATTATGCGATATCGATTTTTTTGCACTGCTGTTAAATAATCCGTCTGTTTCTCCCACGGCTAGATATGGCACATGGACTAGTAAAGGCAGTGTAAAGTATAAAGCTGTAAAACTGATGACGCTATTGCCTATGAGTCAACGTTTTTCAAGAGATAATGTGCTCTCTGAGTACCTTTGATCTGACATAATCATTGTGCTAAATTTGATGGTCGAGGTTTACATGGTATTGAAACAACCGCTGGGAAATTATGATATTGACTTAAATTGGCTCTCCGATTGACAAACATTGATTGACAAAGTGCCAAAATCATATGAAAACACATATGATGTATTCTTTCAAGTGCTATCAAAGTTGTTGGGCAATATGCTGGGAATTGACTACAAATGAACCTGTTGAAAGCACACTTTAATTGGCAAGGTGCGAAAAATCGAATCACTTGCGTCATACAACATGGTTGTTTAAAGTTTGAATAAAATCGATTCATTAATAAACGCTCTAGCTTGTCAAGAGACATAATTACATACAAACGAAACAACCACAAGGCTTTGCCTTAACAGCTGAAGCGAAGCAATAAAAACCAGATCACTATGGTGGTGCAGACTTTCATGATCACTTCATTTCCATGGTTATCAGTGAGTTAGCCCCATACAATTATCATAGAACAGAGCTCTGCGCGGGTGATAAGTTTGCATCTATACAGGCCCAACACATTAACAATGAAACCCACATCCATACTGCACCTGCCTGTTTAACAAAAATTGAGCCCACAACCACATCTGCACCCACAAATATTATTAGACAACATGCACAGAACCTGCAAAAGCTGGCAGATATCATAAACATCTACAATTATGTTTAAACATATAATAAACAGTTGTTTCACTCATTTTAACGACAGTTACAGAGCTATTGACATTTACACGAATGAACACAACCCATAATCAATATGAGTAACATGAAATGCTTCTCAAGGACTTTCTGTAAAGGAAACATGTGTGCCTATGATCTTGTGTGAATTTCAAAGCAATTTGAAACATCCAGATGAACTATTACTATAAAGAATGAATATAAAGCCAATCATGTTCCTGTTCACAATATCAATATAATGAAATACATCAACTTCACTTTATTAAAACAAGAGTTACATATGCAAATACAATCTTTAAAGCTGGAAAAAATGCTAAAGAATAATGACTAAGTAGAACATACAGGTTTCTTTGCGGTTTCTCGTCATGATTCTAAGCCCACAAAGAGCCTGCGATGCAAAATAGTTTGAGGATTAAAATCCCCAGTATAACTGACCATTCAGCCTGCAGTCCGTACATTTGCGGGTGCAGACGTGAGGCCCTCAGGCTGCTGGCCCCTCATGGATGTTAGTGTTAAACATACGGGTGCAGGCTTGAGTACGGGTTTCACATTAAACGCGTGGGGCAGATGTGAGTGCAAACTTATAACCCGGGCAGGGCTCTGGACTAGGGACTGTGTTGTTTCTGTGTTGCAAGGCTCTGGTCCGCACTGAAGGTGGGAGGTTCTAATCCTAACTGGCGCAGTTATACAGGGCACCTACTCTGGCAGTCCCTTTAAGAGGGCTGTGTGCCAGTGACAATCACTAACAGGGATTTTTGTCGCATTCCCCTTAGTTTTCACTTTTACAAGGTCGTCCGCTTGTACGGGACTAACTTGTGCAATGAAAACTCACCGCGCAAAATATCCATGTGTTATCCATGCGATGTTCTTGTGATGTTGATCATCTACGTCTGTAGCGGCTTCTATAAGTCACACCCGGCATTTGGACAACTGGAGTGGGCTTCAGCTGAAAAGAAAGAGCAGTGATCCCTAGGTGTTGGTCTGAAAGTAGGATTAGAAAAGCATCTCACACAAACAATCAATACTAACATAGGAAAGTTGCAAACCCACCCGCTTCACGCTCATGTCTTACTAATAAGTCTCACAATTGTGTTCAGTTTCGCCAGTTTCAAGCCCGGACCGCTTTGGACTTATCACTCAACCGCAGCCTTATCCAAGACGCTAGCAAAGTGAGTTCCACTTGGACTGTTTCCTAGAAATGTTTAGTTTAGTGAACCGAATTGGAGCTACTTTCACTAACACTTAGATGAGAAATGCTGAAAAGCATTCAATATCCTGCCCGTATAGTATCTCACTTGAGATCTGCAACAAGCTGAAAAACCTGAGCCTTTCACATTCAGATAACATGACATGCAAGGTGGTTACTCAATTGATAGATCGGTAAGGTTATAAGGTACCAATCTCCAAACCCCAGCACTGGCTCAACATGCTCAACATAGTGTTCCTGTAGCTGACCACCGAGTTACTCTTTTTCAGGGTGGCAAAATCCCCACTCCATTACTTTCTTGTTCCTCGAAGGACAGAGGTTTTCTGTGTCTGGCAGTTGAAATTGACTCTAATGCTCAGTGCTCGGTCAATTCATTTCCGACTCACTTGAAGATCAGAGTGTCTTGTCAGTATCATTTTTCAAATCCAGGTGGGAATTCCGGACTGGTACAGGTGAGCAACCTTCCAGTTTCCCGTAGTTAATTTCGGCAGGCAGTAGCTATGAGTGAATTCCTATAGTGTACCCTTCCCCCAGACTGCAGGTTCCCCTCGTGGCTCCCATAACCGTGTAGAAGCTTGTTCATTTCCAGATCAAGGGAATCTTCTTGGGCCAAAGCCTGGTATCCAGATAACAAGTATTTCACGATTGTTATTTCCTAATACTGCTTTTGCGTGTCCGAGTCGCGTGGCAACTCAAACCGACAGGCCCCGTAGGTGGCTCCTTCCATATCCAGGGGACACAGGAATGTAGACGACGCAGTGAGGATGCCAAACATGGTGGTAGCAAATGGAGAATGAGGGCTCAACTCCATAGGAGTTGGGTTGTCTGGCTAATGTCCACTCAGCATGAAATCTAAGCTTGAAGTGCCGCTAGTCGGCTTCCTATGCTTGGTACTGCACCAAAGCACGTCTAATACTATGCGGGCCTAAGAAAAAACACAATCCCTAGCGCAGAGCCCTGATCGGATGATAAGTTTGCACCCACACCTGCCCAGCAGGTTTAATGTGTACCTGGACCCAAGCCACAACCAGCGTGTTAAACAAAAGTTGAGCCCACACCCGCAGATATAATTGGACAACCCCCACAAACCCCGCAAAACCCCGCATGAAAGCCTTCATATTTCATAAATGTTTGCAGTTATGTTAAAACTTATAGTAAACAGATTTATCACACATTTTAACCACAGTTACAAGGTTAGTGACATGTACATAAATGAACTCCACCATCAATGATCTTGTGTGCATATCAAAGTAATTCAGTTTGAAAAAATGCAGATGAACTATTACTATAAAGAATATAATGCAAATCATTTTATGTCTGCAATATATATAATCAAGTACATCTACATAATAGAAGAGATACAACCTGTAAAGAGAATATGCTAGAAAATTGCAACACGTAGAACATGCAGTTTTCTTTGCAGGTTCTCTTCATGAATTTAAACCTGCAAAGAGCATGTGATGCAAAGTATTTTGAAGATTAAATCTTGCACCTGCACCCGCAGTATAAGTGACGATTCAGCACATAGCCCACAAATCTGTCAGTGCTATACATAGATACATAGATGAGAGATAGTGAGACCACCTCTATAATAAGACGACTTTCACGGTCCCAAACATCAGTACCAAAATGAACCTGTGTATAGAGACTGCTTCTGAATTGAGACCACTTAACACTGGTCCCAAAGGTAGTCCTAATATAGAGGTTCTATTGTACTAAGACTGCTAAATGTATATAGTATTAACTGCTAAATGAATGTAGTATTAGTATGTCTTCAATAGTTTTACCAAATTTAGATACCAACATGCATCTCATATGATAAAGAAATCTTTTTATACATAAATGCACAATAATTTAATTTGATTAAATACACCACAATAACAAAATATATGGTCTAGGTCATGACTAATCCTAACTAGAGCTTTAAATCTTAAACCTAAGTTAAATGCTCTGCTTTGACCTCAATTGATCAGGCTACTCCAATTAATCGGTTAAATAGATAAATGGTGGAGTTGAGATCCAGAGATTGTGGTCACGTTAGAACAGTGGAAGACAGTGTGGGTTGTGTGAACTTAGATTTCTTGGGTGACAACCAAATTTCGATTGTGCGTCAGACTGCAATTGTATTATACGACATTACTACTATTCATTACACTCTACATGCAGTATCATTTGTGTCGAAAAATCACATACATCAGGATGTTGTGGCTATAATAGATAGGATGAATAGCATCAATGAAGTGCCCCTGTAGCTGGGTTTTACTGAAGCACACACCCATCTAGTCTGTACAGCTGTGTGTCAACGAAGTTAACCGCCACCATGAAGAAGACGCATGCTTTGGTTTTATAAATACCATGCAACGATGTCAATGGCAATATCGAAGAGAAACTTCAGCAGAAACAGGACGCGGTATTGTGGCTCCAAGATAATCTTGTGTTCAAACAGTGTTGTAAACATGGTCTTACTTCCCCTAGTTTTCCAAAGAGTGAGCCGACATAGGTTAGATCAAGGGGGCAGGGGGCGCGCCCCCCTTTCCCACCAAAACACTTCATTTTCATAGGGTTTTACACACGTCCGCCATCGATTGCGCATACGAAACCCATGAAATCCCTTAAGTGCCCCCCCCCCACTTTCCAAAAACCTGGATCTGCCATTCCCATATTTGAAGTTGCTGCAAACTATACGAAGCACTGTAAGCTCTATATAACAAATCAGCAGGAGTGGCCGCTTCCATCCATCACGGTTGCCTCCCTCGGAGACGCTCATCAGGACGGTCGTCTGTAATGATCCATCCACACTGAGTGCACTGCCAGGACCCGGAGTGGACGGGCAGGATTTGGCTGACGTGAGAGGCATGGTAATGCTGTCACCGGGCTGGGTCTCTCTTGCATAATAATATATACAGTAAAACCTCCAATTAAGACCACCTCTGTGATGAGATCACCTCTATAATACGACCACATCACACAGTCCCAATCCTCAGTAAAGCTACCAAAATGAACCTGTGTATGAACCTTCTGTACTGAGATCACTTAACACTGGTCCCAAAGGTGGCCCTAATAGAGAGGTTCTATTGTACTAAGACTGCTAAATGTAAAAAAATGTAGTATTAGTATGTCTTCAATAGTTTTGTAAATGTTCATGGGATTTGAATTCATGAAAAGCATATATGTTGTTACATTGAAATGGGTGACAGGAATAACGTCGAATCCAGGCTGATTCGAAGATATCAGTGTAAGCATTTGAGGTGGATATTTCTAGATGATACAAGGAAAATGAAATCCTCTTTTCTAGATGAAGTTGTTATTGATCAGGAAATAAAAACCACCATAATACACATTATATTCATGCGCATGGACACAGACCTCCGTAGTATTGCAATCTGGATGGCACACGGACGTCGAATCGACAATGTGATGGCAGTTTACAAATGCTTTGCATCAGATACCAGAAACCATTGTCAGGGACAGTCTTGTGGGATCAAGATATATGGCTTATTGAAATATGACAAGAGGAATTTGTGGCCGGTTATAATTTATGGCCTCCAAAATTGGGCTAGCTGCCATAAGGGACCAAGCCAAAAGTTGCGCGTCTGATAACTAAGTTAAATCTTTAACTTAGCTCAGAGACCCCCCCTCCCATCCCACCCGTTAAGTTAATTAGTAAAAAGTTGATTTAGTGGAACGACAACCCCCCACCCCCAGGTAATATCTTAAAAAGTTGAATGTGCACTTTAAAAAATCTTGATTAACAAATGTTTGGTCTTAAAGTTAACTATAAAATAATAAAAAAAAACAATATGAAACAACAAAGTTTAGAAATGGGCTGTTAAAAAGTTGATATTGTCGGATGGCACAAGTTAATTGGACTTACTGACTCCCTACCCTCCTAAGTTGAATAATTAACTTAGAAATCTGACATTAATCTTTAGGTTTGGTCCCTAACACACTTCGTTTGAGACTGTTATGTATAAAACCTAAACTTTTAGTATGAGGTACTGGTGTACTAGAAATAGCATTGAATTGTGTCTTATGTACAACATTTGGATTAAATTATAATTATTGATATATCTATTTCAACTTATGGACTGTTCATTCGGTATTTTGTATTCGAATCTGTATGCTTGAACGGTTTTGTGAACAATATTATATTATCTATAAAGCTCAACAACTGCAAGGGACATACCGGTAGTCTTTGTTTATTAATAAGCTTTGACATTTTTGTGTGATTGGCTCGCATTGCACTTCAGCAAGTCACAAAAAATAACAAACTGATCTCCCCCAAAACTTGGCTCCCTTGCCTCATATGTAACTACGGCCCTGGCAAGTGAGCGCGACAGAACCGAGTGAGTTTGCGTCTTTACTGTGGCCATCCATGATCATCGGCTCTGCACGTGACCCCATCCGAGGTTCAAGTTTGACGAGGCATGGGCTATGCTAGTATGGTACTAGAGAAATCATTGTTGTGTCATTTGAAAGCTATCTAGTTGCACTCTAGTTGACTAGACCATATTGTGTTTGTGGATATAGTTTTTTTTTCTGTTTACGAACAATTTTCTATTTGAAAATCTTTACAAGGCAGGAGACGAAGCATGCATTACATTACATAAGATAAATACATTCTTAACTTAATGGATCAATTGATGCTATAAATTAAATTCCTCGCGATGATTCACTAAAATGAAACCAATGATGAATTAAAAACGAAATCGATGCCAACAACAAAACCTGCATCATAAAAAGTATCCATACTACCCCGTTAAATTGTAAAGCTTCATTAGACAACACAGCAACCCGTTTAGAAACATATGAAACAAGAAACCAATATCAAAATTATAAAAATGATGAACATTGTATCAAAAAAAATCCAAGATATACTTTGACGTAAATGCAGCATCCACAGTATGGTCACTGTTTGTTGTCCTTAGCAGCTCAAGCACCTGCAGTTTTAAAGACGGTGTGCCAGTAAAGCCAGCGGATCATACACGTGATTAAAAACATGGTCGCCAATTCGACATAACACATCTCAGGCACATGCTTTCTCCAGGCACGCGCCAAATGTCATGTCGTACTGGATCATGTGGACTATCTAATGAAGTTGTTTGATGTGGGTATGTAAGTGACACAAGTTAATTGTGGCCTACTGACCCCCCCCAAGTTGAATAATTGACTTAGAAATCTGACATTGATCTTTTGGCTTGGTCCCTAAGACACTTCGTTTGAGACATTTAGAATAAATTGTAATTATTGATATATATCTTTCAACTTATTGACTGTTTATTCGGTATTTTGTATTTGAATCTGTATGCCTTGAAAGGTTTTGTGAACAATATTTTATTATTTATAAAGCTCAACAACCACAATACACAAGTGCTTTTGTTAATTCATATATTTCGACATTTTTGTGTGATTGACTCGTGTTGCACTTCCGCGAGTCACAAAGTTAACCATCTAAGAAATGAATGAAGTTTAGGCATAAAGTGACCCCCCTCTTATTTCATGCTTAAAGTTGATGGCCCGCCCTCAATTTCCATGTACAAAGTTGGCGGCCCTCCTTAATTTTCTCCGGCCCCCTCCTCATAAATAAAGAACGGTCCCTAATCACATTCTGTCGGCATATACCTGGTAACTTGGCTTTGAAACATGGCTGATGATGATACTGTGCAACGAATATAAAAATGTTTTTTGGAGTGGGGAGGTGTGCCTCTGTGACTGGAAAATATACACTGCACAGTGACAGTGTTACACTGCAGCATGGATGTCGGCATTGCATCCGGCATTATAGGATGAGGTCACAGCTTCTCAAACTATAGTAGTTGCTCTAGTGCGAGTTCACGTAGTGTGCTTAGCATGCACAATGCCTAAAATCTCATACTATATGCCTTGTAACATATTCATATTATAAGACCCATGTTCAAACCTGTAAGTTACACAGGTCATATCCGCATTTATCTCATGTCTCATGACAGGCACTGTCCGCTTACATGGGTTTTTACAGATCTCACCCAAGGGGCTAGTATTGAGGGCTTCATGCACAATCGCTGATGAAAAGAGTTACAACATAATCGCTCGAGCTATTCAGATTGGCGATTTTTAGAGAGACATGGTGGCTCGTGTGTTTTCTGTATGGAAACTGTACATGCGAAACTTGTCCAAGTTGAAACCTATCATCTAAAGACCTTTCTTAATATGTAGACAACTTTCCCTGATGTGTTTGCCCTCTGTGTCATATATAAAATGAGTCTCTCTTTTAAAGACACCTGTCTCATCTGGACACTTTTGCACATCCCCTGAAGGTCTCCGCATATGATATGTTCCAATTGAATCCATACTGTGGAACCTGTTTACATACTA
>CM032660.1:61462359-61506421 GCA_019095985.1 Streblospio benedicti | reverse complement strand
AATATACAACTAATTCCATGTTTTCAGGAGGCAAATACGTTCCCCGTGCTATTCTTGTGGACTTGGAGCCCGGTACCATGGACTCAGTCAGGTCTGGACCTTTTGGTCAGGTCTTCAGACCAGACAACTTTGTCTTTGGACAGAGCGGTGCTGGAAACAACTGGGCTAAGGGTCACTACACAGAAGGTGCTGAGCTCGTAGACTCTGTATTGGATGTTGTGAGGAAAGAATCAGAGAGCTGTGATTGTCTCCAGGGATTCCAGCTGACACACTCCCTTGGCGGTGGCACCGGGTCGGGTATGGGAACCCTCCTCATCTCCAAGATCCGAGAGGAGTACCCCGACAGAATCATGAACACATTCTCCGTTATGCCATCCCCCAAGGTATCAGACACTGTTGTTGAACCCTACAATGCCACCCTCTCAGTCCACCAGCTTGTGGAGAACACAGATGAGACCTACTGCATCGACAACGAGGCTCTCTATGACATCTGTTTCCGTACCCTCAAGCTGACCACCCCAACATACGGTGACTTGAACCATCTCGTCTCCGCCACCATGTCTGGCATCACCACCTGCCTGCGCTTCCCCGGCCAGCTTAACGCTGATCTGAGGAAGCTGGCTGTCAACATGGTGCCCTTCCCCCGCCTCCACTTCTTCATGCCTGGCTTTGCTCCCCTCACATCCCGTGGCAGCCAGGGGTACCGTGCCCTCACTGTGCCTGAGCTCACCCAGCAGATGTTCGATGCCAAGAACATGATGGCCGCCTGTGACCCTCGTCATGGACGTTACCTCACCGTCGCCGCCATGTTCCGTGGCCGTATGTCCATGAAGGAGGTTGATGAACAGATGCTCAACATACAGAACAAGAACAGCAGCTACTTTGTTGAATGGATCCCCAACAACGTGAAGACTGCCGTGTGCGACGTCCCACCCAGAGGCCTCAAGATGTCTGGAACTTTCATTGGTAACAGCACAGCCATCCAGGAGCTCTTCAAGAGAGTGTCTGAGCAGTTCACCGTCATGTTCAGGCGCAAGGCTTTCTTGCATTGGTACACTGGCGAGGGTATGGATGAGATGGAGTTCACTGAGGCCGAATCCAACATGAACGACTTGGTGTCTGAGTACCAGCAGTACCAGGAAGCCTCTGCCGAGGACGAGGGAGAGTTTGAAGAAGAGGAGGAGGAGGAGGAAGTTTAGATTAAGTTTTTGACTGCCCAC
The DNA here is from genome assembly GCA_019095985.1 of Streblospio benedicti. Taxonomy (NCBI): domain Eukaryota; kingdom Metazoa; phylum Annelida; class Polychaeta; order Spionida; family Spionidae; genus Streblospio; species Streblospio benedicti. The sequence goes on along the minus strand of CM032660.1, from coordinate 61,505,201 downwards.
CGTCTTTAACTAAGAACAGTCATTTTAAGATATAAATGATCAAAACAGCAATAAGGATTAAGGATTTTGTTAACTTAGATAAGTATGAAGAAAAATAAATTGAAGAAATCGACATGTGTTTACTATTTCTTTCACCATATTAAGTAAATAAGATTAAGCACTAACGCTTCAGATGGGAGATTTTTTTCCTCCAAATTCATATAGATAATCATGATTCCATTTTACTTTGGTTTGTTTATTATCTTTCCGTGCTGTTCATGCACTCAATTCAATTAAAAGTTAACATTAAAATACAAATAGCACTGTGATTTGGTTCTTTTCAAAGTCAAATACTAAAACTATCTACCTAAAAGCATGAAATGATGCACTAGTAACTGTTTTATTTTGTATACCCCTAGCGCAAAACACAGAAATATGTGTGTGTTGAGTCGAAGATAACCAGCTCAACGTCATCAATGACAGAAATGTTAGATTTTGGTAATATTTGAGGAATAAGCTATGAGGAAATTGATAGCTAACTAAATGACTAGTCGCGTTAATTTAGATAAGCATATAAGCATAGGGGAATGGAAGATTAGAGACAAACTTCATTGTCAATGGAAAGTTGTGCAGTGAGTTGAATGAGCAGAATAGGATAGGAAGGTTAGGATTGTTTGTGGCAGTGGGATGGATACTAATTACGCTTCTCTAATCTAAATTCAGTAATGTAAGTTAATGGTGTTTAGTCGTTAACTCTTAAGTGTAACTTACAATATTGAATGTGGCAATAGGCGTTAAACACGTTTATGTGTGGACCAAGGCTGCAAATGAGGAACTAATCTCAAACCGAAATTTATTAAAAACAAATTGAAAAATATCATTTTATATGATTTTTTACATTCCAATCAATCTTTCACTCTTGAAATTAAGTCTAACATGCCGTGATAACTTAAGGAAAATAAAATTTGTAAACTTTACACTTGTTAAATAAAATAGTGAAATATTTGTTAAACCATACAATGTATGCTGATAATCATAGGCAGATCCAGGTTTTCGGAAAAGGTGGGCGCACTTAAGGAAAAGAGGGGGCGCACTTACGGGATTTCATGAAAAACCCTATGAAAATGAAGTATTCTGGTGGGAAAGGGGGGCGGGGGCGCCCCCTGCGCCCCCTGGATCTGCCTATGGATATTTGACAGTGTACAATGTGTTAATGATATGCATGATGACTAACTATTGTAAATCAAATTAATCAGCCTCGCACGAATCCTGTTTGTTCTCTTTTATCATATGAATAAAGCAAAAAGCGTTTCTATGATGAGTTAGGAGAACAAAGTTGTTTGTTATTAAGCAATTATTGAACATAATGACACCATAAAGTGTGCATGATAGAAGTAATACTCAGTCCGAAGTCTTGGTGACTTGGAAACGGGGAGAAGAATAAAAGTGCTGCCATAGAATATTGATGCTAAATGAGCACATTGTGTGGATCATAATGTGGCCATTATGGAATAAATGAACACAGTAAAACACAATTTCATCATGGTATGCATTGACTAAAAACTTGTTTTGACTTTTTAAAATCTGGATCTGCCTATGACTGCTCAGTCGACTCATTTACACCAGGCCATTGGCGTCTTTGTCACTCAACGTTTTGCCTTTTCTCAACTCCCTGGGGAACATACAACCCTGGCTGCATATAGCTTTTGCTGCTGTAGCGCACACGTGGTAATTACTCGCCTACATGTACCTATATTACGTGTAGGTACCACGGAGCAGTGCACAACCTGTTAGGGGAAAGTTTGCTCAACACTCACCACCAGATCCGACCGGGAATCGAACCCACGACCTTCTGGTCACGAGTCCAACTCCCTAACCATTCGGGCACGGTCACGGTGGTGTGAGGCAACATTACAGCAACACCACTGGGCCAGAGTGGAGGCCATATTCGGTGAAAAGGGATGATTTGACCAGATGACAGGTGTGAAGTGTACTCGTGGAGAGCACTGGTCACAGTTCAATAAATCATCTAAATGATTCTCATTCAAAACTCCCCTCTGGTATTGTCATGTTCTGTGGAGTCAAAGTTAGAACTATCCCCCCCCCCCCCCAGATATTTCAATTACCCAACCAAGCAAAGGCTCGTTGGCAGATCCAGGTTTTCAGATGAAGGGGTGATCATGTCAGCAAAAAGCTGGTCTTATTAGCAAGTTGTGCTGCCCAATATATACAAATTATAGACACACGAGCGGGAAATATACATATTTTGAGATGTGAGAATGGCTCTTGATTTTTTATGAGAAATGAGAATGGGGGTGAATTTCATTTGAGAATTGTGAGAAATTGAAAATTTATAAATTGTGAAATGAGAATTGTTAGAAGATTAGTGAGAATGGCCCTGGATTTTTGCTGAGACTTGAGAATTTGGTAGTGTATATTCTCCCCTCACACTTGGATAAGCATAGGCAGATCCAGGGGGGTGCAGGGGGCGCGCGACTCCCTCTTTCCCACCGAAATACTTCATTTTCATTGGTTTATCATGAAATCCCTTCAGTTCCTTCAGTTCCTTAAGTGCGCCCCCTTTTCCAAAACCCTGGATCTGCCTATGATAAGCACGTGGAGACGGCGCCCTCCTTTTACCTCTGGTTCATCCAGCAGTAGATGATGGGGTTGTACATGGAGTTGGACATTGCGAGGAAGTAGATGACGAGTGAGAAATTGAAAATTTAGAAATTGTGAAATGAGAATGGTTAGAAACTTAGTGAGAATGGCCCTGGATTTTTGGAGACTTGAAAATGGGGGAGGGTACATTCTTCCCTCACACTTGGATAAGCACGTGGAGACGGCGCCCTCCTCACTATACTATATTATATTATTATATAATATAGTACCATGTGTAAGGGTAACATAATCCCATGATTAGTTAAGTATGTTTTGTAATTTTGTAATTGTATTTTTATATGTTTAATCCTTGTTGTGTTGGTTTATTTTTGGTAGTACTGATAGATTTAAATGTAAATCTAAGGTGAAATAAAACTCATTCTTATTCTTATTCTTATTCACCTCTGGTTCATCCAGCAGTAGATGATGGGGTTGTACATGGAGTTGGACATCGCGAGGAAGTAGATGACGAGGTAGATGTGCTGGATGTACTGGTACTCGTTGATGTCCGTGTACAGGTTGGTGAGGATGAAGAAGACGTGCTGCGGCAGCCAGCACACGCCGAAGATGGCCACCACCACCATCATCATCTTCACCACCAAGTAAATGTGAATGAATGTAATGTGGTTATTTCTAGTCGCAATTCACTGTTATCGTGCTCTAGCGACTTTACAGATTCACACCAGGTCATTGGCATCCTTGTCACACTATATGCTTCTCAACTCCCCGGGGAGCATACGGCACATCGTTAACATAGCGCAGACTTGCTAATCACGCACATTAACGTTCACACGCCTGAGCTGTACCTATTTAACGTGTAGGTACCACGGAGCAGTGTGCAACCTGTTAGAGGTAGGTTTGCTCAACACTTACCATCAGACATGGTCGGGCAAATGGGTGTAATTTTTATTCGAGGGGGGCGGGGCGGGGGCGGGAATTGTATATATGGACTTGATGAAAGTATAAGTATAAGTGTAAGTATTTCTATTGAGGAAATAAGTCCATAGAATTGATTAGAAATAGATACAATATTTACAAATGAGAAACATTATCAACAAATATCCCTTGAAACAGGAGTTCATACCATTTACAGCCAATATTACTGCTGTAAATATAAAATTGAGAAGATAAACATGCTTTGACTAGACTATTTTTACTTTGAAATAAGCGACTTCTAAAACTGTATTTTGCTTTCCTCATAAGTATGTTAAACAATCAATATTCTAATATATTATTTTTGGAAACACTACATCTTCTATCTAGTTTAAAAAGAGCTCTAAAACATTGTTGTATGCAACGGACACTTTCTTATGAATATTCTTGCTATAAGATGCCCATAACTGACCACAGTAAAAGGTACTACAGTAGGTTTTAAAAGTATATGCTAGGACTACTAAATGAATATACATTGGAACCTCTTTATTAGAACCACCTTTGGGACCAGTGTGAGGTGTTTTCAATAGAGAGGTGGTCTCAACATGGAGGTTCATTTTGGTAGCTCTATGAAGATTTGGGAGTGTGAAAAGTGATCTTATTTGAGAAGTGGTCTCAATAGAGAGGTGATCTTAATTGGAGATTCTACCGCATATACTAAGACCGCTAAATGAAAATACAGTAGAACCTCCAATTAAGACCACCTCCGTAATGAGATCAGCTCTATAATACGACCACTTCACACGGTCCCAATAAAGCTACCAAAATGAACCTCTGTGTAGAGAGACTGCTTCTGCACTGAGACCACTTAACACTGGTCCCAACGGTGGTCCTAATAGAGAGGTTCTATTGTACTAAGACTGCTAAATGTAAGAACAATGTATGATTAGTATGTCTTCAATAGTTTTGTAAATGTTCATGGGATTTGAATTCATGAAAAGCATATATGTTGTTACATTGAAATGGGTGACCGGAATAACGTCGAATCCAGGTTGATTCGATGATATCAGTGTAAGCAATTGAGGTGGATATTTCTAGATGATATAAGGCAAATGAAATCCTCTTTTCTAGATGAAGTTGTTATTGATCAGGAAATATAAACCATCATAATACACATTATATTCATGCGCATGGACACAGACCTCCGTAGTATTGCAATCTGGATGACACACGGACGTCGAATCGACAATGTGCTGGCAGTTTACAAATGCTTTGCATCAGATACCAGAAACCATTGTCAGGGACAGTCTTGTGGGATCAAGATATATGGCTTATTGAAATATGACAAGAGGAATTTGTGGCCGATTATAATTTATGGCCTCCAAAATTGGGCTAGATGCCATAAGGGACCAAGCCAAAAGTTGCGCGTCTGATAACTAAGTTAAATCTTTAACTTAGCTCAGAGCCCCCCCCCCTCCCCTCCCCCACCTGATAAGTTAATTAGTAAAAAGTTGATTTAGCGGAACGACAACCCCCCACCCCCAGGTAATATCTTAAAAAGTTGAATGTGCACTTTAAAAAATCTTGATTAACAAATGTTTGGTCTTAAAGTTAACTATAAATTTAATAATAAAAAAAACAATATGTAACAACAAAGTTTGGAAATGGGCTGTTAAAAAGTTGATATTGTCGGATGGCACAAGTTAATTGGGCTTACTGACTCCCTCCTCCTAAGTTGAATAATTAACTTAGAAATCTGACATTAATCTTTTGGCTTGGTCACTAACACACTTCGTTTGATACCGTTATGTATAGAATCTAATTTTTTAGTATTAGGTACTGGTGTACTAGAAATAGCATTGAATTGTGTCTTATGTACAACATTTGGATTAAATTATAATTATTGATATATCTATTCCAACTTATGGACTGTTCATTCCGTATTTTGTATTCGAATCTGTATGCTTGAACAGTTTTGTGAACAATATTTTATAATTTATGTGGCTCAATATGTACAATAGTCATATTCAATTTTTCTTCTAAAGAATACTGTCAATTTTGTGTGATTGGCTCGCATTGCACTACCGCGAGTCACAAAAAATAATAAAAAGAAAATCTCCCCCAAAACTTAGGAGGCAGTTGCCTCCCTTGCCTCATTGAAACTACGGCCCTGGCAAGTGACCGGACTGAACCGAGTGAGTTTGCGTCTTTACTGTGGCCATCCATGATCATCGGCTCTGCACTTGACCCCACCCGAAGTTCAAGTTTGACGAGGCATGGGCTATGCTAGTATGGTACTAGAGAAATCATTGTTGTGTCATTTTAAAGCTATCTAGCTGCACTCTAGTTGACTAGACCATATTGTGTTTGTGGATATAGTTTCTTTTCTGTTTACGAACAATTTGCTATTTGAAAATCTTTACAAGGCAGGAGACGAAGCATGCATTGCATTACATAAGATAAATACATTCTTAACTTAATCAATGGATCAATTGATGCTATAAATTAAATTCCTCGCGATGATTCACTAAAATGAAACCGATGATGACTTAAAAACGAAATCGATGCCAACAACAAAACCTGCATCATAAAAAGTATCCATACTACCCCGTTAAATTGTAAAGCTTCATTAGACAACACAGCAACCCGTTTAGAAACATATAAAACACGAAACCAATATCAAAATCTAAATATCATGAACTACACATAAAAAAATTCAAGGCCACTTTGACGTAAATGCAGCATCCGCAGAGTGGTCACTGTTTGTTGTTCTGCACCTCATTTTAAAGACGGTGCGCCTAAAGCCAGCGGATCTTACACGTGATTAAAAAACATGGTCGCCGATTTGACATAACACATCTGGGGCACATGCTTTCTCCAGGCACGCGCCAAATGTCAGTGTGGACTGTATCTAATGAAGTTATTTGATGTGGGTATGTAAGTGACACAAGTTAATTGGGCCTACTGACCCCCCCCCCCCCAAGTTGAATAATTGACTTAGAAATCCGACATTGATCTTTTGGCTTGGTCCCTAAGACATTTCGTTTGAGACATTTAGAATGAATTGTAATTATTGATATATCTCTTTCAACTTATTGACTGTTTATTCGGTATTTTGTATTCGAATCTGTATGCCTTGAAAGGTTTTGTGAACAATATTTTATTATTTATAAAGCTCAACAACCACAATACACAAGTGCTTTTGTTAATTCATATATTTCGACATTTTTGTGTGATTGACTGGCATTGCACTTCCGCGAGTCACAAAGTTAACGACCTAAGAAATGAATGAAGTTTAGGCATACACTTAAGTGACCCCCCTCTTATTCCATGCTTAAAGTTGATGGCCCGCCGCCAATTTACATGTACAAAGTTGGCGGCCCTCCTTAATTTCCTCCGGCCCCCTCCTCATAAATAATGAACGGTCCCTAATCCCCGGGCCCTAATCACAGTCAGCCCGCTGATGATGATACTGTGCAATGAATATAAAAATGTCTTTTGGAGGGGGGAGGTGTGCCTCTGTGACTTGACAATCTACACTGCACAGTAAGAGTGTTATGCGAGGCGCACATTCCACCTTGCGGCGGTGGTCGCCGCAAGGCATGTTGAGGTCTGCGGCGTCTACGGCGTTTTCAGCATGCAGTGACAAAAGTACAGTTGTGGGCACATACGCACGGGCTCCGTGCGTTATGAGTGCGTCGGGGGTGGTTTTTATTGAGGTGGCCGTGCCCTCAACTTACATAGAACGTGCGATGTACTCGCGTATTACTTACGTCCTGCGCACGGAACGCACGGCCCCCGTACTGTGTCTATGCCGACAAAGTGCGGGTAAATCATCTGCGTTTCACGTAAGATCTCCGCACTGCCTCCTTACGGTCAGACCTGTACGTAGGGTGGCCGTAGAAGAAGTTTGGCAAGCCAAACATCTTCTGCGGGCACCGTACGGCATAGAAAAAAAACGTACGTTTGCCGCACTGCATACGCACTGATCCTCACGTTTTCTATGCGTTTTTGGTCGTGCACTGGCTGTAGACCCACCTTACGGTGGAATGTGCCCCTCGCTTTACACGGCATGGATGTCGGCGTTGCATCCGGCATTATAGGATGTAGGCACAGTTTCTCAAACCATAGTAGTTGCTCTAGTGCGTGTTCACTTAGTGTAATTGTCTTCTTTCCAAGGAAAAACGTCGCCTTCACATTAAAAATGAACAAATTGTGCACTGCCATTGCTACAACATCCAGGACAAGGTGACTTTCAATATTGAATACTGCAATCTCTACTACAAAGTATTACTCGCTCATGCATTTTCGATCAATCAACGCGGTTTCGGAGACGGCTGACCTTTGACTGTTCCGGTCCCCGCACTCTGTTTGTTTACTTTCCTAGCTGAGAGGGTCACCAGCGAGCCGCGAGCCTGCAGCGGGCTCTCACGTGTCTGCGAGGCTGTGGCCTTCTTTGTACTGTCCTTTTGCTATTCCAAGCCCGCATCTGAGACAATAGCTACCCCGCGATGGGTTTTCTCGGGTCACCACTAACGGATTTCTTCGTCTTGTCTGTCATTTTCCGCTTGAGATATTTTCCGCTTTAATTGTCAGCTTTCCCACCCTGACCTTACATAATCCCTGCTATCGGGGCAATTCCAGTCAGTGGCGATGACTTCGCTTTCCTGCTATTCGCGGCCCATGACTGTAGCCTTGTTTTCTTCACCATTCCCATCACCAATGACTCTTGTACTTCCCTCTCTCCCCCAAGGTTCACAATGAAACACACGACAAATTAAAGGGTGGGTGCGAGGGATTACAGCCTTTAACTACATCCAATCATTTCATAAGAAACTTCCACCAAGGCGCGAAGTTAAGTCCATAAAACTGAACTCTCCTTGTTTTCTTTCTAATAATTCGACCTCCAATACTCATAGTAGAGCCGCTCACGTGCATGGGAATAGCGGAGTAGAAAAGATCTTGTTAGTCCACCATGTTCACCACACCGCCACTAGCCGCTACAAATGGCTTGATATGATTAGTGTGGATCCATTTTCTTTCTTGGGGCTTGCGGCCTCTTCCTGGTTCGTCATTACCTCTCAGGTTTAATTTCAATCTGACCACCAGAACAATGCCAATTTCAATTATCTCATGCCCTGTCAATGCCTGTGAATGTAGAACATCTTGCTTGTGCTTCCACCATCATTGACAGACTTAGTTGAAAAACTGCAGAGGAACTTGAACACAACGATGAAAGTGAAGAAGAAATGGAAGAAAGTGATGATGACATTGATCTTGATGAAAACTAAACACACAATTTTTCTTGAAATTGTAATGATAGACAAGTTAAACAGACATTTTCCAATGATTTTCCTGATCTCAAATAAGTACTTAATGTTCTAGAAGGAATTGCAACAGAAAAGAGGGCCGGTTTTAGTGTAAACCACGTTTTTTTTTCTGTGTAGGCCGTTTTCTCGCCAAATTTGAGCACATTCGATGTCAGATTATTAGTATAATATTGCAACCAAATGATTCATTCCTTTTTTAAAAAACTGCATGTATATGTACAGTTCCTTTCCTAAAAAGGATAAGTGTGAGGGCCTATCATCTAAAGACCTTTCTTAATATGTAGACAACTTTCCCTGATGTGTTTGCCCTCTGTGTCATATATAAAATGAGTCTCTCTTTTAAAGACACCTGTCTCATCTGGACACTTTTGCACATCCCCTGAAGGTCTCCGCATATGATATGTTCCAATTGAATCCATACTGTGGAACCTGTTTACATACTAGAGCTAACCCACTGCAAAGGGCAATTAAATAGAATGTGTGCTTCCTTCTTTAAGTATAATCATACAAAAATACACGTGCATAAAACCGGCTGTGCTCTATGTGGACACCACTTTTGTTTGTTTGCCTGTTTGTTTGTTTGTTTGCTTGTTTGTTTCTATTGATTACTTTTTTCATATGAGATATGTTCTGCCTCGCCATCCACATTAACCTTTAAACAATAACTAACGATAACGTAAAGGTCACGAACAAAGCCTTTCATGCCGCGCGATTACTAGTACCCTGGTCCACCCTATATTAATTAGCGAGTACGTGCGCCTCCATTAAGACACGCATTAGACCCTGGCTCACAGATTGAGACCTGCATTCATCACATCACTCTAATGCGATGTGGTCACGACAGATGGCGGCGATCTAGGCTCCTACGGGGCTGTCAGCACGCTCATCAAGGCTTATTAGGTTGATAACAGAAGAACGTCTAGACATGGTCATAGGCAGATCCATAGGGGGGGGGCGCAGGGGACATGCGCACCCCCTTTTCCCACCAAAATACTTCATTTTCACAGTGTTTTTTTTAATGAAATCCCGTAAGTGCGCCCCCTTTTCCTTACGTGCGCACCCCCTTTCCAAAAACCTGGATCTGCCTATGATGGTCCCTAACAGTATTCCATCCGTCTCTTCAAACGATAGCTCATCCTGTCATTTTGGTCCAATTTTAACCGACTAGTCATAAAGCTGTGTTTGTGCGCCGGCTTACAGTATTTCCCAAATTCATGTTCTTTTTGTACCTTGCAAAATCTCATTTATATCCAAACACAGTCAGGCTCTTAGCTCGCTAGCCAGTTTAGACTAGCACACAGCCGGATCGGGGGCTGGTGAGTGGCACGTCCGTGTATTACCAGAGATTGTTTTACTAGTTTTGTAAGTATTGGGTCATAATGCAATCATCTCTGTTGATCATGCATAGAGGTAGTGACGGGGACATTGTGATCTGCAAATATGGCTCGAATAGCTCATTCCCTCATCCCAAATTTTCCATCATTATAAATATATTATTTTCTCCTTGAAGAAATATTGTACCATGTATCTAGGTTTATCTAGCGTGTTTTATTCATATATTTTATGTTTAACTATAATATGTATGGTAGTGATAAAGGTTTGATGTTATGGCTCTGTTTGCCGCCCGAGTGCTCACATCATTTACGTCATCCAGGAGAGTATTCAGTGGCAAGTCAAACATATCTCAAAACAGACAGTTCGTACAAAAAAAAAAATATGTGCAGAACACAAGCACCCTGAGTGCACCTGGCATTGATGATTCAAATTGTGTCTGGAGTTCTACCCAAGCCCACCCCTCCCCGTGTCTACAAACTTAACTATTATACTATACGTAAGTATGCAGATTTGTATGTTTTGGAAGGCTGTAGCCAAATGCTTTTACTTGTGGTACAAGCACTTTCAAGATACCCTTGGAAGGAGAATATATAGAGCAACTCTATAAAATTGTAGATGGGCCTTACATGACTTATATGTCACAGCATGCCACCCCAAGCCAAGACTATACAAGTGATCTCACCTCGCACTAGATCTACCACGCCTCTCCTATTTGCAATTCAGCTATGACACACTATCCCGAATTGGGAATGGTGATAAGTGCAATTTTGTAATCAATGTGTTTTCAATCTTGCGAATAAAGAGAAAGGTTCGAATCAAATGCAATTTAAAAGCACTAATGTAAGATCGCAATGCACAGCCACGTAGAGACCACAGTGAAGAAGTATTCGTAAAATCCATACATATCCTTCCACACACTTTATTCGTCATCAAGTTGCCATTTTCAGTTTGCCGTCCACTTGAGGAGAATGACGACAAGGGGTTCACATCTGTGCTCTCTCACCCCGACATTCCAGGGGGAGGGGGTGGGGGTGGAGGGTGGGGGCGGTAATGTGGGAAAAATAGTTTTTTGCATTCTTCTCAATCGTTGTTTTGTAATTTCATCACAAAAATCGTAATTGTATGTGCATATGCGCATATAGACCACAAATTTGGATATGCACATAAATAGGCCTACAGCCATTGCGGTGATGTTTTTCTATTGTCTGCTGTGGTTTGATATATTAGGCACTAACCTCACACGGGGTGTGAGGCGTGGATTATTTTGCCCTACATTTTTATTTGGCATTCAGAATGAAAAACTTGATATTTTAGATGATACGTTCAAAGCACATACGGACGCGTTAGCGGGATAGTGACTTGCAATTGATGCATCTTTTCAAGTTGTAGGCCTAAATGTAGGCTACCCATCCACTAGCATTGACTGAAAATTTGTGTTTTTATGCAAATTTATGTTATAATGTACACAAGCACCACACCATATTCAACACGAACTGATAGTAAATTGGGACATGACTTGAACCTTATGAATTAAAGTGTGTCGTGATGCGTCAGTAAATTAAAATTTAAGATGGAGATCATGATAGCTAGTTGATAACAATTAAACATCAATGAGAACTTGTATCTGTACCAAATACAACGAGCAAATAACAACCAACATTAACTTTAATAACTATTTAAGTGGCCCAAAGGATTTATGTTTTCATTTAATGGCAACGGTTGAAAGGATTAAAAGATAAGAAGCATTAAGTTGACATGTAAGCCAAGCATTAATCTAAATAATAAATTGTGAACTTATAGCTATTTTTACCCTGCCCTTTCTAAACGGCCCTGTTTTGATTCTTTTCATTATAATAAATTGGCACTATTATCATTTTTTTTTGAAAGACCATGCTAACAGAAAGTAGAGTGTAAAGAGTAGAGCAAATGAAAAAGGTAAAACATACATAAAACATAGGATTTTCACTAACAGTTATAACGCACTTTGTTTCTGAACATTTCTGGGCAGAAAATGAGCGCTTTAAAACCGGCAAAAGCCTCCTTAAGTCAGAAAATGCTTTCAGTTTCAGTGGATAATAAAATCTGAGAATCTGGGACACTGTCTGACCCAGATGTCCCTCACCTCTGCTTCGCCGAGACATGTCGGTCAGTCGGTGTCGCAGGTTCTTAGATTTTGATACCCACTTCAACTTCAATCATTATCTATTACGTAGAGTGTGGCAGGACAGTTATATACAGCACATTAGATCACGTGATTGCTGACATAAACATTCCCTCACCTCGGCCGACCGAGACATGTCGGCCAGACGGTGTCGCAGGTTATTTTGATACCCACTTCAACTTCCTACATGATCTATTACGTACAGAGTGGCAGGACAGTTATATACAGCACATTAGATGACGTGAAATGTTACACGTGTGTTACGTTTGCTGACATAAAGATATGCATGGTTTCACAATTTATTGAAAAAAAAGAAAAAAAAAAAAAAAAAGAAATCAAACAAAGAACAAAGCAATCCTCGCGTGTGATTCGGCAGAAATCAAGTCTACACACTGATATACGCATGGTACCTCCACTACTCTGGATGCTTCGCCCTTCAATCACACAGCCAAATCCCTATCCAAATACTAGTGGTTCGACTTGCGATTATGCCCGCAAGCCATACAAGAATACAATCAATAGGCGAATCTTGCCTAAACATTATGCCAAACTTATCAATACACAGATTGCATAAATTGTCATTTATTATTCCATATACAGCTGTTGTGGTTACCCCTTCCCCAAAATGGCTATTTTCATAAAATTGTCATAAAATGGAACATTGTGATTAATACAAGCACTCCGTCAGTTGGAGACACTCAGAACAATGCACAGTCGGGCACTGTATCCAAAAGTCTATACCACCTCTCAAATAACATACGCACATGGTGACAATTGAACCAGCGACCCCCCACTCTGCTGTAACATCCCGACTCTTAACAGAACCATAAGTTCAAGCACACAACCAAACGCCCAATGTGATACTCATCATCCTTGTTAGACCGTGCAATATAACCAGCCGTAAATTATGACCTTTCAAAGTTTACTGAACTTAAATTGCTCTCAGACCTCCCCGAAATAATCTAGCTGCTATAAAATGTTAACATCGTAAATTATAATCGATAACACGATGCATTTGATGGCTGCCGTCCGCTTTCAGGTCATCACACCCCTTTTTGGTCATCGCCGGCCTATGGTGCAACTAGAGATCCTTTAAAACACACACCACAATGGTCTTTCAATCATCATCCTAGCCTGGCCCAAAGGTGGGGTCAAATGCCAAGCGGGGTAGTGCACGGGCACCAAAAACACACAATCTTGAACCTCTTCAACCTCGGTCACATGTCAACTTATCTAGAAATATGATACGTGAAAACGAATCTAGTCTTCCTGCTCTTTCTACTAGTGACGGATATATTGCCCTACGTCAGAGGATAAGCTGACTAGTGCACGGGCACCAAAAACACACATTCTATCATTCCGTGTAAAATTCACCGCCAATAATCAACGCTGATTGGTCAACCAGCGTTCTCAATTATACGAGTTTAGACTAGTGCCGTAGTAGTGGTCTCCGCGCGTGCAGTCAATCGTATAATTGAGCACGCTGGTTGACAAATTGACTTGCAATGAGAACGTTATAATATGATTTATTTTAATATAAAAACGAATCAGACACTCGTTTAGCGTGGATTTTAGTCATGATAGAATGGTATTTGACCACTCGATTGTCGTGTCAATGGGAAAATTGAGCATGCTGACGTCTGATTTACCCTCACTCCGAACGAAGGGTAAATCAGACGTCAGCATGCCCAATTTTCCCATTGACACGACAATCGAGTGGTCAATCCAACAATCTTGAACCTCTTCAACCTCGGTCACATGTCAACGTATCTAGAAATATGATACGTGAAAACGAATCTAGTCTTCCTGCTCTTTCTACTAGTGACGGATATATTGCCCTACGTCAGAGGATAAGCTATGTGAGGTTCTGGATCACATTTTGCAGCAACTAGACCATTTTTGGAGGCCGTAAGTTATAAGCGGTCACAAATTAAAGGGACATGCACAGCAAATGCCTCCTTAGATAGATTGAATTCAATATTTTGTTTTTTTGATACACTTGACATATTGCTCCCAATAACTTATGATTTTACAATTATTAGTATGCGTTTTGATAAAATATCAATACCCATAAAAGTGTAGGCGGCATAGGCAGATCCAGGGGTGGGTGGGCGGGGGCGCGCGCCCCCCCTTTCCCACCAAAATACTTCATTTTCATACTGTTTTTCATGAAATCCCAAAGTGCGCTTTTCCTTAAGAGCGCCCCCCTTTTTCCAAAAACCTGGATCTGCCAATGGGCTGCCTTATTGATTGTCAGTTTCATATCTCCGTTGGTAAAAAGGAGCACTGAGTTATTTTGCAGCCTGTATCACCCGTGCGCCGACAGCCAAAAGCAGCTGGTCAGAAATATTTATTAAGGCTGACACAATGTAAATATTTACAGACATGATTTTTGGGTACATTTCATGAAACCAGTTTAGAGTAATGATTAGTTGTGAAGAAATGGAAAATTGTACAAAGATAAAAATGTATTTATTCAAATGGCTCGGCAAGTACTATTTATCTGGCATAAAAGGTTGATGTGACATAAATTCACCTCTGCATGTCTCTTTTAAGTTGGTCATATTTTACGGTCCAACACATCCTCATCTATTTCAGGCTAACTATTGAAATCACAACCTTAGTGAAAATAACCACACTCATACAAGTGTAAAGGTAAATGTGGGGCTTTGTAGTCGTGATCCATGTCTGGTTCTGATGACTTTACACAGTATTCATGCCTGAGCAAAATAAGTTGCAGAGGTCCACCCCATTGATATTATTCTTATTGATAGGAAAGCACCGGTACTTTCCCACAGAAATTATATTACCATGTATACCATATATAGAATGTATATAATACCATGTATTTCATAATCGTATCACAATCTTTATTGTTACTTATAAGAATGTATTTACGAAATTTTAAGTGTTTATGAATTATTGAAAATATAAATCAAAATCAATTAAAACAACTTTTTTTGCTAATCTCTTTAGAAAAAAATATCTTAATGCCATTTATTATGTAATGATCTTCTATTCCTTCTTATATGATTTGCTGACAATAGTATGTAAAATATAAGATACAGATACAGATACACATAAAATAGTTAATCATAATGCACTCCGCTAGTGTGATCTCTCTATCCCCGAGGATCACTTGGTGAACAGACCTGCCTCAAACATCACGTGGCCTCCCTCTGCTATAATCTTCATAATAATGGCTGCTATTCACATAAACAGATACAGGTGATTTTGGTGCCATAAATGTATCAGAAGATCAGACATTAATCTCCTGTCAGGTATATCAGTATGATAGTCAAACAAGTTTTGAAGAATAATTATAGAGCTATTCTATATATTTTCTGTGTGTCTTTACGTAATCGAGCTGGAGCTCACAGGAATAGGTAAATGGGTGATGCAAGTAGCATCTCGGGGTCAAATATTCATCTGCACTGACAAAAAGAGATCTAATCTTAACTCGAATTTACACCACAAAAATAAACCAGCAGGTCTGGCTTGCAACTTGGTAATCTAACCGGTTCAAATCAATTCTTGTCTGTCTCTGGCCGGTGGACCGACAAATATTTCGAACATCGCTTCACATTTGACACCAGGTCATTGGCGCACATTTTGATCAATTGATCATTTCTCATTTCTGCACCACATACAGCGCACAATGCACATCAACCCCACACAATCACTAACTGACGTGTTCAACCCAATGACCAATACCTAATCAACGTTTAAGTGCCACGGAGCAGTCTGCAACTGTTTAGGTAACACCCACAACACCCACAACCAGACCCGACTGGGAATCGAACCCTTTACCTTCTAGTCACGACCCCCAACCCCCTGCTATCCACTTGCTGGCTACCGAGGAACACAAGACAGAAATATTGTAACACTGAATATGTGCACAGTGTGAAAGAGATTCCTGTAGCAGTAGAAGGACAAGTGGCCACCATAGGCAGATCCAGCTGTTTTCCCACCAAAATACTTCATTTTCATAGTGTTCTTTACACGCATACGAAACCCGTGGAATCCCTTAAACCCGCTTTACACTTGAGCGATCATGAGCGAACCCGTGCAACACATCTGCACGTTTTATGTCACGTCGTCAACTTGGGCGTATTGTGGCGGCATTGAACGTAGTAAAAATGCATGGTACGACAAGCTGCTGAGGCAAACGAAGTGTTACTTTTATATGCGAATGTTCTGCGATCCGTAGACGCAGCATAACTATTTGAAGCAAACTCTAACCAAACTGAATGTTCGTTCAAAATTGTTGAACATTTTCAAAATTTCCTGACGAATTCGCCAGTTCGCCAATGCACGTAGAGCTACGCAGGTGGAATTCGCTATAGTGTAAAGCGGGTTTTAAGTGCGCCTCCCCCCCCTTCCCCCAAAACCTGGATCTACCATTGGCCACTGTACTCACGCGAGGTCGGACTTGTTGTAGATGCCGTCGTGCCACATGAGGATGCAGACGGTGCGGTGCGGGAAGGGGTACTCCATGGAGGTGACGGCAGCCGGCAGCGCCACCACGCACGACGCCGCCCAGATGAGCGTGATGACGCCCAGCACGGTGCGCGCCTTCATGCGCGGCTTGAGCGGATGGATGATCGCCATGTACCTGCAACACACCAGGTGGCGCGGCTGTCAATGCATTGTGGGTATTTTTAAAAACAACAAAAGCACGTGGTGGTTTGTATAGTGCATTGTGGGTGTTTTATTGGGCAGGCAAACAAAAGCACGTGGTGTTTTTTACAGTGCATATTGTGTTTTTTAGATGAATAAACAAAAGTACGTGGTGGTTTTACAGTGCATTGTGGGCGTTTGTTAGGCAAGCAAACAAAAGAAGGTGGTGTTTTTTTCAGTGCATTGTTCTTTAGACACACAAACAAAAGCACGTGGTGGTTTTTATAGTGCATACACCAGTTTTCTTATCGCCGTCTCAATGAAATATTTATGTACGATCGTAGTACCCCAGGTGGTGTTTATCAACGATATACAAAGGTGTCTCAAAATAGTTACTACAATTTTTACCTGCACGTGGTGCAATCTCCATCAACTAAAGATATGTGATGTACAGCGTAGCAGGAAATTAAATGGTAAAGACTGACGCTGTTTGTCTAAATTTTCCCTTTGCATGCAATTGTTTGTCGCCCCACCTGTTGGTTTTAGACAGGTATTACGATATGCAAAGTGAAGTATTGTGGGTGGATTTTTTAGACACACAAACAAAAGCACGTGGCTCTTACAAAAAAGTGAAACAACGATGGTGGTTTATCAGTTACGTGTCGAGAAGGGCATTTGATTCACCACCTTGAATTGGTTATATTTTCTATAGACATAATTGGATGGATCTGAATGTTATTGATACTTCATAAAACTTACGGTGCATTCAACTTAGTGCCCACATAACAATGTCTGACAAACTTATTATAGAAATAATCAAGTATGCTATATATTTTATATAATGTATTGTATTGTCCAGAATTGGTTATTTTTAATTAATTACTAAGGACATACATGAACAATTTAATTAAGACTTCTTGAAGCTTAAATTGTATTCACCTTAGTGCCCGCAGAACAATTTCTAACAAACATATTACAGAAATTATCAAGAATGGTACGTATCTTAAGGAGACTTTCTGGAGATAAAAGAAATTTGGAGGTAAAAATTCTCAAAATGTTCTTGTTTTTTATTTTAGTATAAAAGTACATTCATTTCCCTTTTTAAAAATGTATAACACTTTAAAGGTTGCGGGTATGGAATTTGGTTTATGGACCATACAAAAGATCATACAAATACAATGAAAAATTCAGTCAATGTTAATTTTGACTGTACAGAAATTGTATACATGATCTTTTGTATGGTCCACAAACCAAAATCTATTCCTGAAACCTCTAAAGTGTTATACATATTTAAAAAGGGAAATGCTTGTACTTTTATACTAAAATAAAAAACAAGAACATTTTAAGATTTTATCTCCAGAAAGTCTCGTTAAAGTCTAAGTAGTAAATAGGCACTTTCTGGCGCACAGCTCATAATGTCCTCACGCTTGATTGCCAACAAACGCTCGAGCTTATCGGCAGAGAGCGGACGTTATGACTTCGGGACGGTCTGTTTCGTGTTCAAAGAGATTGATTGTTTAGTGTGTATTGTTTAGATTGTTTAGATTGTTTAGATTATTCGGTCTGTGCTCTGATAAGAATATTATGCTGACATCAGTGTCTAGCTTTTTTTGTTTTTTTTTGTTAATTTTCTAGAATTGGTTATTCATAATTAATTACTAAGGACATACGTCAACAACTTTTAACAAAAGAATGTATGCTCACAAAACAAGCATACCTAGTATATTGGAGTAAACGAATTCATACCGTGCACGGAAGTGTTTTTCATACCATGCATAGAGCGCTCATAAATATTGGAGGCCATCTTGGATATGAAGTATGTACTGTTTAAATAGCATGCTGTAGCATTTTTCCTGTGATATATTCCTGTGATATATTATTCATATTCATATTCCTGTGATACATTGTTTCCTATGTATCATTTTCAGTTTTTGTTCTGTTCTGCTATTTTTCAAGCCAAAGTTTTAAAGTTGTATAATCCTTTTATTATGCAATTTCAACAAAGCTATAAACGAAACCATCTTCTACATACGAAATACATAGAGTCCTAAATATCATAAACAAGATTATACATCAAATTTGTAGTTATGTGATTCGAGGATAAAACATCAAGGGATCTAATCAAATATTCTACAACCAATATTGGTGTCCATCTTGGATTTTGAAGTATATGCTGTTACCACAGCATACGGAAACTTATACCATTGGTTTACATGGCATCAAAAACATGTTTCATTTATGATCTGCTAGGCTAGAATAAAACATAATGACTATTCAAATCTACCACTACAAATATTGGCGACCATCTTGGGTTTGGAGTATGTACCGCAAATATAACATAAAAATATGATTTGACGTCACACTCGTGTTTCTTTAATACTAGAATCAATGGTTATGGTTCTTTATCACATATTCCAACCAATTAATTGGCAATTATGGCGACCATCTTTGATTTATAAAGATGCTCAAGGATGAGATAGTGACACCCAGCGGGATATGTAAGCCTTGACCCTATAGACATAAAATCTGAACAGAAAAAATTGGATCAAACAAAACTAGGTTTGCCCAAAGAAAAGCGTTTGACATCTAGACTAGTAGTTTGCCTTTCTATGAAAGAAACAATGTTAAAATTGAATTCAGTGACCATAGAAAACATATACTTTGATATAGTATGAGCATATTTATATTCATTTTAAGCTATGTTGGTACCATGAATTTTTATAAATTAACGGTAAATTATAGCGTTTTTTTATTGTCACCATAGCATTAGCTAACAGAATAAATAATGTATTTTTAAACTGTTGCTTCCATATGCTATTCAAGGATTATAAAAGTATAAAAGAAGTGATGAAATCCACAACAAATTTAAAACTCATAATTTTACAAAAGGTTTTGTTTCCTCGATATATCATGCTAATTTACAATGGTTGTCACGGAAACAGTAAGATATCTATGAACGGCTCATTGGATGCGCACTAGACAACCAGGTATGATTTCCTCAGAAAAGTCTATGTAAGAAATCACCAACAAGACAAATGCACTCAAAAACAAAAAAATATAAGTCCCCAGTGCCTGATCAAAGCCAACATGCAAATTATCTAATTCAAAGCCCTTAAAGAAAAAAAAAAGGATGACAACTTCATTTCAATGCATTTTAAACATTAGATGTTGGTTTCACTGCATTCCTAGTAACAGAAAACATACAAATAAATATTTTATTTATGGTTTAGTACCAAATAGTAAAAGATATGATTAAATATGACTTTTCACAATTCAGTGGTGGCCATTTTGAATTTGTCACAGTCATGGGCTAACCGTTGAAAATAGAACCGGCAAACACCTTATATCAATTTAGCACCTGAAAATAATCCAAAAAAGTTATTTGCCAGCCGTAAACATGAAATGCCCCCCCCACCCTTAACATTTTCTGGAAATCTGCCTAGTCTATTATGGTGGTAACATTTTAGTGTGTGTGTGTGTGTGTGAGAGAGAGAGAGACTTTTTTACCCATTCTTTGTCGAGGTGGTGGTGGTCTGTGATTGTAACTTAAAAAGGTAGTGTGTGCGTGCGCGCGTGTGTGGGGGGTGGGGGGGTGGGGGGGGGGGGGGGGGGGGGGGTTGGGCGGTTCACATACGATAATGGGAGGTCGCGTATGATGGTTAGATGGGTGTGAAGATGGAGTTGAGTTTGTGGAGAAAAGTTTAACGTAACTGATCTTTAGTGTACAAGCATGTGCACATTGGAGTGGGTGGATCGGGAATTGTGAGGCCAGGGGCTGGGGCTGGGTATTAAAATCCAGTTTGTAGGTGATGATCGACATGTACTTGCACATACGTACAAACATACAAGATCATATGTTGTAATTAGGTGGCTTGTGCGCCTGGGTTTTGCATGACTGTGCTGTAATACACGTGGTTACATAGCAGACGGTAGCCACGCACGTGCAATATTCATTAAATTTTGTGAGTTTTCTACAAACTCCTATAGGCTAAACCCCAAATGCACAATGAACAGTAAAATGTGACGTGACACAACAATGTGCTAGTATGAAAAGGTCTAGCTGAAGCAAAGAGGCATCTTTCACAGCACAAAAGCGATAGAGTGCCTATCAAGCTGTCCCTTGCCGCATGGACAGGGGGCAGCCAATTAGTTTCTGTCACCGCTCTTCTTGGGGGACTCATAATTAAGACGCCAACGGCGGCGTAACAGAGTTCTAGATGCCAGATTCATGGATTTAAGCGTCATAAGAGAATAAGCGGAGAGTTTAGTTTCTTTTTGACGTGAGTGTGTGTTTATGTTGAATATTTTATATTGAATATTCTCAATCCACATTTATGTAATCGAGCTATATGCATATCCAGGTATATGTGTGTGTGTGTGTGTGTGTGTGTGTGTGTGTGTGTGTGTGTGTGTGTGTGTGTGTGTGTGTGTGTGTGTGTGTGTGTGTGTGTGTGTGTGTGTGTGTGTGTGTGTGTGTGTGTGTGTGTGTGTGTGTGTGTGTGTGTGTGTGTGTGTGTGTGTGTGTGTGTGTGGTGTGTGTGTGTGTGTGTGTGTGTGTGTGTGTGTGTGTGTGTGTGTGTGTGTGTGTGTGTGTGTGTGTGTGTGTGTGTGTGTGTGTGTGTGTGTGTGTGTGTGTGTGTGTGTGTGTGCAAGAGGCGCGCGCCTCCCTTTTCCCACCAAAATACTTCATTTTCATAGGGTTTTTCATGAAATCCCTTAAGTGCACCCCCTTTTTACAAAAATCTGGATCTGCTTATGAATAGCAATGCAAGTGGTTTATCGCCAAAATCAACACATGATGTAATTCGTGCGAAATGCTGACAAGTAATTAGAAAACACCATCGCGTTTTGAAAGCCACCCTGTTAATCATTTTGCTGTCCCAGTGAAAGAGAGAGAAAAAATCTTTGTTTACGTCTGAGGCCCCGTCTAATTGGCTGTCACGTGACATCGAAGCGCCATCTTTTGTGCAGGAAGTGTTTAATTTGGTTTTACACGTGGCTTAATCCAATGTCTTTGTTGAATTGATCAACAATCGAGGCTAATCCAGTATGATGTGCTCGTTAAAGTGGCAATGCTATCAGTTTGGCTTTTCGAATTAACCGATTGCTTAAAGAATTTGAGACTGTAATAAATAAATGAAAAATAAGTAGATCAAGAACCAAGTCTTATGGTGATAGAGCATTTAAAACAGCAGCACCTAAATTATGGAATAAACTTCCACTGTTGTATTGTATTTTCCTGTACTGTGCAGTTTTCACAGTTGCAAGTATGATTTTAAAATAACAATAAAGTCTAAACCAATATAAGTAGATCACATAATTTTGTTTTGGATATATGTGTACATGTACATCGTGATACTAGGTAGTAGTGATACAAACCATATCCAATCATTTGCTTTCTCATCAGTGTCCTGTATATATTCAAGCCAGGTATTTACGAATTCCCATCGTTATCATTTGAAATGCTCCCATTGGGACAAGATCCGTTTTCAATCTGCACACTGCCTGAGAAGAATTCCAAGTACCCGTCAAACCATTTCACTTAGCCCCTTTTCACAATCTGCATTGGATTGTGCTGTATTATATTTGATTGTTAATATGGATTGCCATTTTTATTCTTGGTGTCAACTTTACAAATAAGTGGTAAGGTAGGCGAATGCTTTCAAAGACCATGCAAATAGGTTGGAATAGCTACGATCCAGTCAGCAATGCTCATTCATAAACCCCATAACTGTGGGTGCATACAGCCGCTTTCTAACGTGTTGACATAGTCCTATATTTAGACTGTGAAACATTGCACCTTGATTGACTAAATTCGATAACGTAAATGTCCAATAAGACACAGCGTATTTCTCTATTCAATTTTCAAACAGACTCCCCAGCATAATCGGCAAAAAGCAACCAAATTGAAGGTTATCATCACAGCCGTCTGCTGCCCGTCAGTGTAAGTGAAGCCAAACTATCAAACCTTGTTCTCCACTCTAAATATAGCACGTCTGTATTTTCACTGTAATTGCCTCAATGTCATCTATCTTAACGTAATGCACCAGATTGCGCCTGATGGAGAAACAGTGTTACCGTTAATGAACGCACCAAAGGTAGGGTTTGTAAAGAGTCATGAATTCTATCATCTCACACTTTCCTGACCCACCTCCTCTCCCATATTTCCACATCTGCATTGCAATCTGCAGTGCTTTATGAGCGTATGGGCCGCAGCAGACAATGCAGTTGTGTAGCCCAAATCTTCTATCCGGGGTGGGCTGTTATACTATATTTCCCTAGCTTAACTTACTTCATAGATCAACTTCACACTCTCCTCAATAATCTTCAAATGTCCAATCTGAGTTATCATGAATTAGTGTAACCTCATAGGATAGTGTGAGTTTGGAGTTTGGACACATCTTGTTTAAGTGTGCGTGTGCCTTCCATTTGCTGCATCCATTCAGCACGTCCCGTGCAGCAGGCAGATACAGTGTGTGTGTGTGTGTGTGTGTGTGTGTGTGTGTGTGTGTGTGTGTGTGTGTGTGTGTGTGTGTGTGTGTGTGTGTGTGTGTGTGTGTGTGTGTGTGTGTGTCCACCAAAATGCTTCATTTCCATAGGGTTTTTGGCTTGTCCGCCATCGATCGCGCATACGATCCCCATGAAATCCCTTAAGTGCCCCCCCCCCGTTTCAAAAACCTGGATCTGCCATTGACTACGTCCCATGGGACGTTTGTCCCGACCGCTGCCGTCCCTTACCCCCATTCCCACTACTACTAACCTCATGAGCACCCGCCACACACACCCTATGAATCACGGTGAGTTTTTTTTTTCCTCACCACACTCATGTATATGCTAATTCGGCAGACGACCCCGCCTGTGGGGTGGTGACGTCGCTGACGACAAGGGGTGTCGTGTGGCGGGCATTGGCCGCAGTGTCTGGGATTTAGATCTGCTCTACATCATGTAATTGTCTATTTAATGACCACTAGAGGCTTCATTTTTTTTAGGCCATGGGCTCTTGTGAAACAGAACAAGGGGGAGACAAGACACAATCGTTTTTAGCACGTGACGGCCGACACAATTGTTTTTCAACAATTGTGTGTGAGTCAAACATTCCAATCTACTGACACAAAAATTAACATTTTTGCTTATCTAACGACACAGTAGACATGCCAGCCAACTAAAAATGACAAGGTGAAGCTACAGCAAAGAATAGATCAATTTCTTATTATAAAAAGTCACTTTTTCATGACTTTTCATTGTTTTATTCTTGTTAAAAATACATTTGTGTCTGGAATTTAGATCCGCTTTACATCACGTAATTGTCTATTTAATGGCCACTAGAGGCATCATTTTGTTAATAGGCCATGGGCTGTTGTGGAACAGAACAAGGGGGAGACAAGACACAGCTTTCACTTTTGTACATTCGGGAGTCGGCCCACGAGTGGACAAGTCATATTACAGTTCAGTTTGATTTGTTTCATTTTTATTGTTTTTGGTGTTCACCATATGACAAGACTCAATATATAGTTTGCTTTGTTGTTCATGGGAGAATACAGATAATACAGATATAATCGGTAGACAACAGTGGCTTGATGTATTCTATTGTAAATCTCAGCACATAATATATTTAATTTTTTATTATTCAAAAACATTGATGTGTCGAGATATCAGTAAAGAAGATAGCATTTTCCAGCTTTGTTTTACGCTTATGTAGGTGAATGCGACGTTCGGTAAATCTTTATCACATTTGGCGGTTATGACACTTTAACTTTTGGCCTTGCTTGTGAATCACAGGCAAAATGACATTCAAAGACAAAGGTATCTATGTGGGTTGTATATCTCTATTCATACATTGTCATGTCAAATAAAATCAAATTGATCAACAGATTGGTCTTGAACATGGACGCAATGACACGCGGATATTTAGTATTGGGGCGATTGGACATTTGAGTCATCTTTTTTATTGGGCCTTGCTTGTGATTCACAGGCAAAATGATATTCACAATTACAAGATATCGTAGAGTATATTTCCCAGCATCCACTCAAATCATAACTGTGTAAAAGCTGACTGAGACAAAGAGTGGGTTGTATATCAATTCATAATGTCATGTCAAATAAAATGAAATTAATCAACAGATTGGCTCCATGGACGCAATGACACGCGGATATTGTATTGGGGCGATTGGACATCTGGGCGTCTAGACTGGGTCAATGGGGTGTGTGCAATGTCTGAGTTTCCGGTCGTAAAAATAGGAATGAGGTACGTCAAACCGTAGATGCCAATAGTAAATTGCAAAACAGTTGCAAAATTATATATCATATTGAATGCATATTTAAAATACTCAAAGCCATACAAGCCCCAGACACAGCTTTAGCATAAACGGGTAATAGACAACTCTGAGAGGAAAAAAAAGCCTTGCGAACCAAAGTGTGTGAAATGCAAATGGAAATTATCGTGCTTACGTCAAAGAAAGAAACCTCGCCACTCCAATTAAATGGGTTTCCCTCAATTTGTGTTGATGATAATCATAGCGTTCCTTGATATATTAGTGTCAATGCGACTTCCTTTTTTTCTCGCCAGTGCTCACAAGTATGAAAAATAGCACTTTATAGTGAAGGCAAAAAAAAACTGCTTTTGATTAGTGACGTAGTTATGACTGTCATTGCGTCGCTTCAGCTGCTGAAGCAAAGCTTTGTGTTTGTTTCGTTTGTAACTAACTAACCAACTTCAGTAAAACCTCCAATTGCGACCACTTCTCTATTGCGACCACCTCTATAATAAGACCAATTTTCACGCCCCCAAACCTTCATAAAGCTACCAAAAAGAACCTCTGTATAGAGACCATCTCTTTATTGAGGCCAATTAACACTGGCTCCAAAGGTGGTCCTAGTAGAGAGTTTCTACTGTAAGTTGGTATGTTTCCGGACAAGTTAGAGCGTTTACCGATCAACCGATTTCGTTCAAACTTTACATAACTATGAGGCTATATTAGGCAACACCAAAAGTTATTTGATTTTGTTCACTTTGCCAATTAAAGTGTGCTTTCCAGATTGCCATTCGTTGTCCATTTTCGACATTCTTACTAGTATTGGATGCACGATGAAAAATCAATATTACAACAGCAGCAAAAGTCTACTTGATGCTGTGTGTTGTGCGCTGCTGCAAGATCAATATATGCATAACGGCGCCAGTATTATTAAGCACATTATTGTAAGTGTGTACCTTTAGTCAAGATTTCCATAACCGTTTAGCAAACATCTTTGCTGACCATAAGTCAAGGTTGTTCAAGCGACACTGTGCTCTCTGAGCACTTTTGATCTAGGTTTTCTTTCGCATAATGAACATGCGGATTGTCATTGTGTTCTCTATTCTTGTCGTGATGTTCATACTAATGATGTATGTTGGATGTTTGAAGTAAGTTGATGCACGAATGGAAATCACGTTCCTCCACGCTCATAGTGTCATACATCCATATGATTAGACTTTACACCTTCCGAGCATAGCCCAGCGATGCGGAAACACTTACGCGAGAGTGTAGTAAGTTGATCATATTTACTGACATAGGGGAAACTTTATAACTATACCCTCAACTGCATGCAATTACATGAAACATTGCATGGACTGTACATGTATCTCCTTACACAGTAAAAAAAATACTGATTATCACTATCATGTATATGTAAAGTGTAGATTGTGTGGGTCTATCATAATACATTGCGTTTTACTGTTACATTTGAGACTTTTTCTTTTATGATTTCCGCATATTGAAGAAATTGATTAGAAGTTGTCCATGTCAAGAATATCAGGCTAATTGTTTTTTTTATTGTTTTCATTTTGCTTTTCTATTATTTCATTATTTATTATCATTTTTAGGAGGGTGATTGATTAACCCCCACCCCCCATATACCAGTGAAAGCAAGCTTTTCTTACACGCTCGACGTCAGGTAATCATCAACTCCTACATTCAAATATCATTTCACTCAACACGTTTTAAAAACAACAAACAGCAAAAAAAAACAAAAACAAACAAAAAAAAAAGTGAAAGGATGAAAAGATGGAACACAATCTACTCGACCATGCGTGGACGTCAGGACGAAACGACATTATTAGCAGTAATTAGAGTGAAAAGTGACAGTGACTCTCGCGAGAACGTGCCTTGCACAGACAGAAGACGATGTCTGCAATTAAGTAGGAGCCTGTCACGTTTGAAGAGGCCGGTGGTGGGGGCGGCTGTGCTGTTCCGATGTACTTCTCTTGGGCATGTTCCCCGTTTGCGTTATTGTTTCAAGATCACTCTTTTTATTCGTTAGGTCACGCAGCATAGGCAGATCCGGGGGGGGGACGCAGGGGGCGCACCGCACCCTTTCCCACCAAAATGCTTAATTTTCATAGGATTTTTACACGTCCACCATCGATCGCGCGTAAAAAACTCATGAAATTCTTGAAGCCCCCCCCCTTTTTAAAAAAACGGATATGCCATTGTGCAGGAAATCCCTTCTCCATTTTCAGAGCATTTATAACTGAAATAAGACTAAAACTGCGACAAATAGTCGGGTAATGTCGGTTCCTGCTGTATAGAAAAGACGCAAAAAATGTGTCTCTAGAGTAGAAATGCAATTGCAAATTTTCACTTGAAGTGGATGCAATTTACTCCTTATAGATTCTAATCTACACTTCCTACGGATGAATTAAATATAACACAATTTCCACTTCTATCAATGTCTTGATGACACCATACAGCAAAATACCTGGCCCCATGAAACTCCTTTCAAATCGCGTACAGCTATTAAAGAAACAACCTCCAATCCAGAGCAAAACTGCAGCAGCAAGTGTGTACATTGTGACTGATTTGTATTTCACGCATGCGGCTTCGATCATAAGTCCCTTTTCAGCATGAAATTGGCTGAACAGTCGGCCCTTACATTACCGTATCACTCCAAAGACGCACCCTGATGGTTTTGGCCCAATTGTCGCATTCATAACCCTTTATAAGCCACTTGCGGCCATATTTTGAAGAACTCACTCGATGCAATGGCTTTCTTTTTCATTTTTGTTCAATTGGATTGTATTTTTTAAATCTTATTTTTCTTGTAATGAATATTGTCTGATTTTTCGCTTGTTCTGCGTGGCATTTATGTTGGGTTATAAAAAAACTATACGGATTGAATGTGCTAATATATACATTTTGTTTTGCAGAACGTTTGGAACTACAACAACTATTCCTAGCTAGTGCACACAAGTCATGGTGTTTACACTGACTGTAAATGTATAGCACACACTTTACAATGGGCCCGACATCACAGCATAAATATGGCCTACATCCGGGACACCTGCGCACGCGCACACGTCAGTAATAAAACACCTCAAGGTAGCACCAAGGAAATGAAACAAATTATCTCCAGCACCAAAATGCTTCCTACTACTGGGCTTCAATTGCATTTGACGTGCTCATATCTGATGATTGTATCGCCAGGGTCTCTGATGAATAGAATCATTGTTGAATATATGCCAATATCAATCACTCACACGCATTCATACAGCGATACAGACTCACTCATTCACTGATCAACTGGATATAAAACACCAATCAACCCCAATAAAGTCATGAAAGAAACATGGCAACACATGGCAGCCATTAGGACTCTCGTAATGGTCGTTACGGCCTCACTAACTGCGAGGTTATGTGCGCGCGCATCTGTCTGGGGCATAAACCCAGATAGCAGCCTCTCACTGCACCGATTATGATGACCTTTCATAGATTTGGGGGAGGGGGATAGTAAGTGTTATGACCCCGATATAGTCAATGAGGGGGGGGGTATATAGCCTTGATGAAAATCGATTCAGCAACATTTTTTCCATTTCATTGTCTTTCACCAATCCACGGAATTGTAATTGAATAGGTTCCATCACATTTCACACACATTTAAATACAGGCAATTCACAATTCACGCCCAAGATTTAGGGCAAATCACCAATCACAGCCTTTGTAATGTACTGAGCACACCAGTCACCAATAATAGGTTCCATCACATTTCACGCACTTAAATACAGGCAATTCACAATTCACGCTCAATATTTAGGGCAAATCACCAATTACATTTTTACTATATGACCCCCTCGTCAATGTTGCAGCGCCCCTGTTAAAACGTAACAGCTGTTTGTGTTTGTGTGTGCAGATTTACGAGCAAAGTAATTGTCCTACCAAATGGATAATGTCCATTAAAAACCACGTCAGCTACAGTTTACTTATTCATTCTGATCTAAGAATGATAAGAAAGTATGAGGTCATACCATGCAGTTTTTTTTTCTACAAAATGTTGCACATAGGTTACACGCAAAGGGAAAAAATAATACAATTGGCCAACCAGCAAAGCTGTGGTTGGACTAATAAGACCACCGACTGTGCAAAGTGAAAACAATATATATGCGAATAGAGTGTGTGCTTTGTGTGGTCCAATCTATCTATGCAAACTTTCCCCCATGATTTTCACGTGCTCATGCACTATTTGATTATCATGCCCATAAAGTCCACAGCACCGTCAATTTTACTCCCTTGTCCATCTGCTTTGGCTATTAATCCACCATGTGAGAATCATAGATCAGTTTGCTAGAGCGTTTATATCTAAAATACCTAAATAATAGAGGCTAATTTTGGGGCTAGTCTAGCACATTTTCGCCATCCTGTTTTTCATCTTTTTTAACAGCTGGTAGCAATCACCAGTATGAGGCAACGGATTCCGACATTGCAGACTTGACAGTTTCATCTATCGCAGGCTTATTATTCAATTTGGCTTTTTATTCAATTTAAAGTTATGTAAGTGTTAATGTAAATGTGGTTATTTATAGTCGCATTTCACTGTTATCATGCTCTAGCGACTTTACATGTTTACACCAGGTCATTGGCATCCTTGTCACACTATATCCTTCTCAACTCCCTGGGGAGCATACAACACATCGCTACCATAGCGGAGACGTGCTAATCACTCACATAAGCGTTCACTCGCCTGACCTGTACCTATTTAACGTGTAGGTACCACGGAGCAGTGTGCAACCTGTTAGAGGTAGGTTTGCTCAACACTAAGCACCAGACCCGACTGGGAATCGAACCCGCGACCTTCTGGTCACGAGTTCAACTCCCTATCCACTCGGTCACGGAAGCACACAATTATCACTCATGCAAGTTTTACCTTGAAAGTAATTGAAACCTTCAGCAAATCGGATCATCAGCACAATTTTCCCCGAGCTGTCAATCATAACAGTTCAGTCATGTGACCTCCATTATCCAACATAGATTTTGGGAGTTTGGAAGCCTGTGATGGGATGTTCGATGAAAATTTGCTGAGAAAAAAGGTGACTATGCGCACGGGTAGACATTGTAGGGCTGCTTATAGGCATGGATGGTGTAAAGGATATTGGGGGTAAACCTACAGCACAGACCCCGTAGAAGTTTGTAAATAAAACCATGATCAAAGGCTTCTAATGAACCCAAAATTGGGGCTTACTTTTTTGTGTAGGGGTAAAATTGATTTGCGTCTAGACTGATATTCGTGGGCGTCTATCGTGTTGGATGACATCCATGGCCAAAGACGGGTAAAAATGCAGGTGGTGGTTTGGGCTCCATTATTGTAGCGTTCTGTTTGTCTGAGCACGCGACATGCACGTGACACCCAATATAACCACGTGATCTTCTTGGCAGTACATTTCTCATTTGACCTAATTGTGTCGAATGTTTGGGAAAAAAAGGCAAAATGATTTCATGGATTTTGTCGTCTGTAGTTAACATGATATATAACATAATCCATTAGTTTGGAGAAAAACGTTTTGTTCAAGCTAAGCGCATATAGTGTTGCATATGAATGTTGGCAGCAAATATATAACATTTTATGACAGATGCCCTGGAAACTAGGAAACTAAACTGATTTTGGAAGAAGATCATTCTTGGCCTATTTCAGGATCATCCCAATCTTTATATAAAGGGGCGTGTGCGGTGCATAGGCAGATCCAGGGGGCCTTTTCACACCAAAATACTTCATTTTCAATGGGTTTTTCATAAAATCCCGTAAGTGCGCCCCCCTTTTCCAAAAACCTGGATCTGCCTATGCGGTGTGAACCTTTGCCTCTCGGTGCTCACTGTTGGCTCTTTGTGACTTGAAACATATCTGGTGTCACGCACCACATCAACCTGTATGATATGGCATTGTACAGACCACTCAGGGTATTGAAAGGTTTATGGTAAATTGGAACACCATGATTTCTTAACACTCTCTACAACACTTTCGAGACCCCTTTCATATAAGGTAACTGCACTGGTAGCACCTTGTCACTTGTTGAACTATCTGAATCCTTGGTCCTCTCTTTCTTCTTGGGGATCTTGAACTACCATGGTTTATACCCGTCTACTGACAGAACTTCTTTGACATGATCCACCTCTAACTGTTTAAACCTAGCATTTTCGTGTGAAAATGTAAATTTCTGAGCCACCAAACATTATGTTGGTATCTACATATCATGAATCCAGAAACTATAAAACTTCTAGTAAAAGATAATTTCATCCCTGTTAAGAAAAGTTGCGAAATTTAAATCCTAGTACAAACTGACCACCATGAAAAGAATTTTTAACATGTTATTATGGTATAAACTAATACATATACAGGAACTTAGTTTCAGTCTACTTGTACTGTCAGAATCCGTAACTGTCAATATAAATGCATATATAAAATAAATTAATTTTGAATTCAATGTACATTATGATTAATTGATTTTCAATGCCCATATATGCTGTTTTGGTAGATATAGAAGATGGCACAGTTGTTACACAAAGCAGCGTAAAGCGAGGAGCACATTCCACCGCAAGGTGGATCTACAGCCAGTCTACGACCAAAAATAGAAATCGTAGCAATCCGTGAGTGTACAGTGCGGCAAAGGTCCGTTTTTTTTCAAGGCCGTACGGTGACCACCCTGCGTCTTGGCCTAACCGCAAGGAGGCAGTGCGGAGACCTTACGTGAAACGCAGAGGATTTACGCGCACGTTGTCAGCACAGACACAGTCCTGGGGCCGTGCGTTCCCTGTACCATGAACGTGTAATCACACGGTGCGTAGAACGTAAGTTATACGCGAGTACAACGCACGTTTGATGGATCTTGATCGCACGGCCACCTCAATAAAAACCACCCCCTGTGCCGACGCACTCACAACGCACGGAGGCCATGCTGAAGTGCCTACAACAGTATGTTTGTCAATGCGTGCGGAAAATGCCGTAGACGCCTCAGACCTCAAGACGCCTTGCGGCGACCATTGCCGCAAGGTGGAATGTGCCCCTCGCTTTAGTGGCAAAACCCACGGCAGCCGTACGGGAGCCGTACGTCAACGTCGTGGGAATTGCTCCAATGCATTTTACATAAGGTAAAACCCACAGTGAAATTCTGCCATACGGATCCATTTTTCAATCGCCTAGGGAGGGGGGGGGAAATCGACACGAACGAGCCGTACGGCGTCGGATGAATTGCTTTAAGCGAGGGGCACATTCCATCGCAAGGTGGGTCTACAACCTGTCTACTGCCAAAAACGCATAGAAAACGTGAGAATCCGTGAGTGTACAGTGCTGCAAACGTACGTTTTTTCAAGGCCGTACGGCGGCCGCCAAACTTCTTCTACGACCACCCTACGTCAAGGTCTGACCGTAAGGAGGCAGTGCGGTGACCTTACCTTAAACACAGAGGATTTACCCGCACGTTGTCGGCACAGATACAGTACTGGGGCCGTGCGTTGCCTGTACCATGAACGTGCGGATCCCGTACTTTTGTAATCACACGGTGCGTAGGGACGTAAGCTATACGCGCACGTGCTATGCAGTTCTATGCAAGTTGAGGGCACGGCCACCTCAATAAAAACCACTCCCTGTGCCGACTCACTCTTAACGCACGGAGCCCATGCGTATGCCCACAACTGTTCTTTTTTTCAATGCTTGCGAAAACGCCGTAGACGCCGCAGACCTCAACACGCCTTGTGGCGACCACCGCCAAGTTGGAATGTTGCCCCTCACTTAAAAGCGAGGGGCACATTCCACCACAAGGTACAGCCAGTCTACGACCAAAAACGCATAGAAAACGTGAGGATCCGTGCGTATATGCAGTGCAGCCAACGTACGTTTTTTCATTACCGTGGCCGCAGAAGGAGATTGGCTTGCCAAACTTCTTCTACGGCCACTATCATGGTCTGACTGTAAGTGAGACGAGTGCGAGAAAATTACGTTAAACGCAGATGATTTACCCGCACTTTGTCGGCACAGACGCAGTACGGGGGCCGTCACAATTTTGTAATGAGCGTCGCGGATCCGTGGCAATCACACGGTGCGCAAAATGCGTAAGTTATACGCGGGTACATCGCACGTTCTATGCAAGTTGATCGCCGGCCAACCAATAAAACCACTCCTGTGCCGAATCATAACGCACGGTGCCCGTGCGTAAAAAATACCAAAGCTGTTTTTTTGTCAATACGTAGGAAAACGCCGTAATTAATGCCGCAACCTATGAACAAGCCTTGGGCTGACCAAGGCCTCAAGGTGGAATGTGCCCCTCGCTTTAAGTAACTTTTCTATTGGGTAAAACCCATAGTGACGGATTGGTATCAAATATAGCCTTACATAAATCACCTTAACCAGTAATTGATCATTTACTAGTAATGTGTTTATTAATGTTAATATATAATGACAAGAAAAGTAGTATCTGAAAACAGAAAACACCGTCTCGGCAAACTTACTCGTCTGTCTATGTCACTATACAAAGAAGTAGAACTACGTGAACGTTGCCAAAATTAAACGTAACTATAAAAGTAGAACTTGATAGTTATATGAGTTTAAATTCAAACACACATTATCATTGTAAGACGTCTACAGTTATTTGTTTTTTCATTTTCATTTTTCATTTTTTATATATTTTTTTATATATAATATAATATATATGATGATAATGATACTAAGAATCATAATAATCTAAAGCTAATCAACTTATATGATCCGTCACGGTGGGTTTATAATTGCCGTACGGCAGATTTGCCGTGCGGCAGCCGTACGGCGACCATCCGTTGCTGTGGGTTTTGCCCCTTACCCGACCCAAAAAATCGCATTACCCCCTCGCCTACTGGCAGCTGATTCGCGCTACTCGTATCAGTAGTCAAAAGAGAAACTTAAAACAAAGCAATCCAGCAATACATCACGTAAAATATTACACCAATATGTAGGGACCATCTAATCCTCTCTCTGTTGATATTCAGGAAAACGAAGATCCACCCTTGATTGTAACGATTTGTTAAAATCAGGGATTGATCTTAGTGCAACCGAAAAGCAACAAATTTAATATTATTATACTATGCTAAAATCGTGTCTATTTCCTACAAAGATACGTTTACAAATTCCAACCCAACTAATAAATAGGCAATTAAATGAAACCATCTTTTAGTAAACAAATAGTATATTTGAATTACATTATTAAGACATAAGGAATTAAAAACGTTAGAATAAAAATAAGCATTTAAAGATATTTCATAATGTCCTCATCATCCAAGACAGACTTTCAATGCACTTTTTATCAAGCTACATTTGACATTAGACATTGTATAAAAAATGCACCCATATGTAGTGTATCCACTTAAAACATATAATCATGGGTAAAAGATCGATACTACTATCGAAGTTGATAAATCAGTGAAAGAAAAATTGTATGTGAGTGCCTTCCGTCATTTTGAAATACTGAAATGATGCGCTGAACACGCGTTAC
Organism: Streblospio benedicti; assembly: GCA_019095985.1. Taxonomy (NCBI): domain Eukaryota; kingdom Metazoa; phylum Annelida; class Polychaeta; order Spionida; family Spionidae; genus Streblospio; species Streblospio benedicti. Next base: position 61,470,481 of record CM032660.1, on the reverse strand, counting down.
TCGCACTGCGACGACACAGTGGCTAGTATCTATAATCTCAGCAGGGTCGTGTATGAGAACGTTGTGACTTAATCTAGTTATTAGAAAATTGTACAATACTCTATTATATGGCTTGTGGCTTTACATATGCATATATTTAATTTGGAATATAAATTCCAATACATTGACATTGTTCTGTCGAATTGAACATGTGTATGCATTTACAGTAAAGCTAACGTTTACACCACACTGTAAATTCTTGTAGCTTTGTTTTATGGTTAGGTTGTTGAATGCAACGTTACGGTAAGGTAGGTGAATGCAGGAGGTTCAGTTTCTAATTTTGCACATTTCATAGTTTCGACATTTTAATGTTTGACTTGCTTGTGATTCACAGGCAAAATGATATTCAAAGTTACATTCTATCATTCCATGGAAAAATCACCGCCAATAACCCACGCTGATTGGTCAATCTCTGTGTTCAATTTTGCGATGGAAAACACGCTCCCAAATAAAACCACGGCGCTAGTCTAATCTCCTCACAATATCAATACAGCCGCTGAATCAACAGTTTAGATTCTCGCCTCCGCGCCGGTAAAACTGTAGGAATTGACGCTCCGCGCGCTCAAACAAACGAAATTGACTTGAATGTTGAATGTTATAATATGATTTATTTTAAAATAAAAAACACGCTCCCCCAAATTTTAGTCATGATAGAATACAGATGATTGACCACTCGATTGTCATGTCAATCGCAAAATTGAATGTTATAATATGATTTATTTTAAAATAAAATGGATTTTAGTCATGTAAAATGGTGATTGACCACTGATTTCATTTACCTCACTTCGTTCGGGTAAATCAGACCTCAGCATGCTCAATTTTGCGATTGACACTCCAATCTCGTGGTCAATTCCTACAATCTACCCTGAGGTATCTATGTACGGAAGACTTCAACCTGTATTATGAACTCTGCTCTGTACATACATTGCCACAAGTAGTTCTTTCTGGAGTGTAACTAGATATGCGAAATCATGTTGTTTGACCATTTTACTGTTTTTTTTTTTTTTTTTGTTGGTTTTTAATTAAAAAATAATAAACACATGTTTTCGTGGATAGATTCAGGATGTTTTTACAGATATTTTTACGTGAACAGGTAAAAGGCACCCAACCAAAGTTGAGGCAGACACAGCAAGTTGTTGTGTAGCACACTGACAAACGGCACAGACTTGGGTAGTAAAGGAGAAAAGTTATTTGCATTCTTGAACCATGGCCCCAGCATCATGGGATGGTGTGTGCGCCATGTGTACTAGTATTTCAATAAAATCAGATTTAAAGTATTAAATCTACCAAAGCCCATATTCAAAGAATGAATCCAACAACGATATTAGGGAATGGATCATAAATAATGATACAGGGGGGGGGGTCATCCATTTTTTGGAGCCCGAAGAAAAAGTTAACTGACCTCCCCATCAACATTTGAAAAAGTTGAGTGACCTCTCCCCCCCCCCACCCCCTGCTAAAGCAAAAGTCCTCTACATAGTCATTGCATTTCTGTACAATTGCTAAAAAAGTATTTGAAACAAAAATACTGTAGTGTAATAAAAAGGTTCAGCGACCCCCCAAAGGGAATCAGAAAAGTTGGACGACCCCTCCCCCGCCCACTTTTTGGACGACCCCCCTGGTATCATTATTTATGATCGTTCCCTTATACAACTTATTTGTATTCAGACGTGGCCATAGGTGTATATGCCATGCATACTAGAGTTGGTTGTCGTCTGCATGGCTAATGTAGTCAATGTACAGGTAGGTGGAAGAGACGTCAAACATACGTACAAGTAGCTGCTAGTTATAACGTGTGTAAAGAGAGAGCTGGAGACACAGGCCCCTTTCTTTATGTGGCCTTGTCTCATTAGCTTGGAGGGAGGGGCACCGGAAATGAGTGAATTCTCGTAAACAATATTGTCTCATAATAGATAACCAGCGGCGCTTTACCTAGTGCAGCAAGGTGAAAATAAGAGTTCATTGCTTAATTAGCGTCATGTTATCCTTCTCCGTTGATGGTTAATTAGACGAATATAATCAATTTCAGCTTGATTCAAAACATTGTTAGCAATTGTTGGCTTCCATCATAGCAGAAACCTTGAGAACATGTTAATAAGTTATGGTGCAACGAACATTATAAACTAGAAATAGGTAAAGGATGGTGGGATGCAGCAGGGCATATAGACCATTACAGTTATAAAATGTACTACACCTATAATTGCTTTGTTCATTTATTTAACTGCATATTCCCAAAACCAATGCACACAAAGTTTGAAGTCTGTAACCAACAAATCCCAAGTGTATGCATACCCAACGTGTAACACCATTACAATTACCATCTATACCAAAGGCACAAAAATGGTTTTCTATTACATCATAAATCAAAGCTACAAATGGAAACTCTTCCATAATAGATACTCAAAATTGCATTTAAATCTATTATGCATGTGTAATGCCACATATTAAAGGAAATGTTTGATGAGATAACGTGCAACTTGTAACCCAATAGAGCTTCCAGCACCCGGGTATCATCTTTTTGTTGTTATTGCTGTCCTACATTTGAAGTGCAGAAGAGTAAATCAAGATGAAAGCACGCCTATACATAATTAATCGCAAATCTCAGTTTGTCTCTGCCTGCTTCCTTTAGTTTAGGGTTCTAGAGTAAGTGTTCTCACTTCCTTAGCACATGCTCAGGGTACATGAAGGCAATTGATAATTGGCACAATAATTCACAAACTCTTTCAGGAGGTCATGCCGACCGTCAGAGAGCTGGGTTAAGGGGACCTAGAGTGACGCTATTTTAGGCTTTTACTAAACTTTCATTTTCTCTATTTCTATTGCTTCACTTTTACAAATTACACATGGTTATGTAGGTAATAATTGTATATAATGATATAGCATGGTTTGAAATATACAGGTCAATAGAAAAATTGTTATGAAGAATTAAGTGAAAATTTTACAACTTTCCACCTTCCATGTGTACCACATAACTGAGAGATAAACACCAGAATGATCAAAAAGACTCTTTTCAATAACTAACTTTATATAATTATGTAGAAAGCATTGTTTTATATCTCTTCAGTTGTTCATTTTACAGGCATTTGAAGTTTGAAAACCACCGATTTTCTTAAATTTCTTGCAAATCAATACAAAAGCGTTGATAATTCATGAACAAAATTTTAAAGAATCCCGAGTAAGTTTTTTTTGAACACATATATCTTCAAGTATATCAACATTTGTGAAGACTTGCTTTCACAATTAAATAGAAATTTGGTACTAAACATTCCTACTACACAAATTTACTTTTGATATACATGTATTGGCCTTTCAACATTGACGATCATTAAATACTGCAACCTGATGGTATCCTCAAAATCTGTCATATTAGGAAAACTATTAACGATAAAAGGTTCATTTAAAACCACGTGTTGTTCTTTATTACTTATAATATTATAAACATTAAACATGTGAAATTTGATCATTTATCCCATACAACCTCATAGGCCTGCAAAGAAGGAGTCACTATTTGTTCCCACGGGTTGGTGTCCACAAAATGTATTATGATTGATGATAAAAGGTTCATTTCAAAACATATTGTCCTTCATTTTTACACTATAATAAACATCAAAAAGCTTGAAATAGATTAATTTTTCCTCATAAATCTACTCGTCCCCATAACCTAATTATATCCAGTGCAAAACAAATGACATGACATTCAGCATCACATAATGTCCTCGATGATCAACTGAGACCTTGTACTACATTGAAATGTACATTCTTCCAGCTGCCAGTGCGCTCCTCTGCATCTCTGGTCTATTTTTCAATGGAAGTGCAGTGTGTTTCATAAGAGTTTGTTTTTATGTTCAAGAGACGCGCGGATGGCATGGTTATATGCTTTTTCTATCTTTATGTACATCTGTCGACTCTCACATCCATGCTTTTGCTGATTATGTTTTCTGCGGTTTTTGCATGTAAAATGACAGGCAACTGTATTGTGACCTCTTTTGTGAGTGACGTTTTGCAATGTCCTCCTTTGAAAATGTTCAGGTATGAGGGCCTGGATTATTTGTGGGAGAACGCATATGCAATATTTGTTTATCTATGCCGAGCTTACTATTCTTATCAAGCAATGTTTATGTTAGTATACCATGATTTTATAATGTGATGTTTGCGAACACTGACTACAATCATTTAATTGCTATATTGCAGGTGTTTTTTGTGCTTTGCATGACCACACACAAATAAAGTAACACGAACGCGAAGTGCACAGCGGTATTATATACACCAGAATCAAGCTACATTGGAAATTGGAATAGCACGTTTGAGCAGCCAAATTGAGATAATGGGTCAAACAAAATTTAAAGGGCCTGCAATTTTTCAAAACGAACTTTATATTTATACATAGCGGGTCCTAGATGTGGTAAAACTAGCATGGCGACACAACCGTTTTTTGTTAGAAAATTTTACCATATAAATTGATATTTTGAAATTTGTTAACTATACATATGGACATATATATTTTTCTGTGTAGACTTCATACAAAAGTGACAGCTGGACTTTTTAGAATGTCTTAATGGACACGGTGACACAGTAGGTATGTACATGTATTACGGCAACCCAAATAGGCCCACAATTTCATGTCCCAAGGGGTAATTCATAGTTGTGACCCCACAGTTTTCTTATCTTAAGTCCACCCCTTCGAGGTTTAATATGACAAGGTACCGTCTGTGTGTATCATCAGTTCATACTACAGCCTTTGGCAGGAATCTTAAGGCTTTGAAGCCTCGGAGAGTGTATGACTATCCTCCTCTAGGGTATCAAGATTTCTCATCTCAATATCCTCGTATGAGATGAGAGGGATGATTTAACCCTCTCTCTGTCCCCCTGACATATAATTTTTGAAGACCAACCCTTCATTGTAATGATTCTTTATAATGAAGGATCGATCTTGATTTGACCGAAAACCAACAATTGGAATATTATTATACTCCTGCTAGAATCGTATTTATTTCCTAAAAGATACATTTACAAATTCCAACCCAACTAATAAATAGGCAATTAAATGAAAGCATCTTTTTTATTAAACACATAGTATATTTGAATTACATTATTAAGACATAAGGAATTAAAATCGCTAGAATAAAAAAAGCATTTAAAGATATTTCATAGTGTCCTCATCATCCAAGACAGAGTTTCAACGTACTTTTTATCAAGCTACATTGTACATAAGACAATGGAGAAACACATTGAATAGTTGTTGTTTTTTTTAAAATTTTCTTCACATGGAACATGTATTTTTTCAAATTTGAACTATTTAGAAATTAGTTTCCATGCATTCCTATCAGTACTTTCAAACTCATGTCAAATTCGACACTATCAAATCATATACATATCACATTGGAACGTTTTTCCTTATAAAATCATATTTTTCTCCATTATTGGTCACGTTGGAACATATATTTTTTTAATTGTAATCAAATTGGAACTTTTTTTCATCCAATCTTGTCAGGTCTTTCAAATTCATGTCGAATTGGACACCATCAATTCATATGCATATCACATTGGAACGTTTTGATACCTTAAAATCATTTTTTACGATTTTTGGTCACATTGGAACATATTTTTACCAATTGGAACCAAATTGGAACTGGTCTCCAACCCATTCTAATCAGTTCATTCAAATTCAAATCAAATTGGACACCATCCATTCATATACATCTCACATTGGAACGTTTTTGGAAATTATTTTTTTTTGCGATTTTTGCTCACATGGGAATACGTTTTTTGTTTCAAAATGGAATCAAATTCGAATCAAATTAGAACTGGTTTCCCATCCATTCTAATCACTTCTTTCAAACTCATGTCAAACTGGACACCGTCCATTCATATACATATCCCATTGGAACGCCATATCCCATCTCCACTCCCACCCTCACCCCCTTCCATTCAATGTTAGAGAAGTACGCGAGGCATTGTTTTTACCTCCCAGAAATAAATATACTGTTAAAAGCTCATTAAACCACTAAGATTGGATGCTTTCTTAACAACGTCCTTGTTTAATCGTTATGGTCGCCAGACATGCGCGTGTTAAAGTACACTCTGAGCTATGGTCTGGAAAAAACGCACAAATAGAAATGGTGACCGAAATGGTAGACTAATTATCGTGTGTGTGTTCTTTTCAGTAGCCGTAGATGTAGGACGCCATCAGGACAATCATATATAGTGTGATGCATTTTAAATCACCCGTCTCAATCTTTTTATGGGTTATTAATCAATTCACAAGTGATAGAAAATATATACTGTAAGACTGTCTACAAGGCACTGTAATTGAGATTACCCCGTACTGACGATGGTTTGTAGCTGGCAAATCTTGATGCTTAGCCAAAAGTATGTGTAAGTTATGGCTATGTAAATGTAAATGTGATTATTTATAGTCGCAATTCACTGTTATCGTGCTCTAGCGACTTTACATATTTACACCAGGTCATTGGCATCCTTGTCACACTATATCATACTCAACTCCCCGGGGAGCATACAGCACATTGCTACCGTGCTAATCGCTCACATTAGCGTTCACTCGCCTGACCTGTACCTATATAACGTGTAGGTACCACGGAGCAGTGTGCAACCTGTTAGAGGTAGGTTTGCTCAACACCCACCATCAGACCGGAAATCGAACCCACAACCTTCTGGTCACGAGTCCAACGCCCTATCCATTAGGCCAAGGAAGCACGTAATGAAGAGTTCAAAGTCCATGAAGTTACGGATCTATGAGAATCTTTCAGTCAAAACGTTTAAAAAATTAGCAACAAAAAATGTGTCACATTGACACCTCACGCGACTCGGTGTCTTCAGACCTGCAAGGGCTAGAGAATTCCTATATTGTTTATTTGTATTATACGTATGTTTCCAAACACTGGTCAGCGTTTACTTTTTGGAGGGATTTTGTTTTTATAAAAAGTGATGAGATTTTAGGCACTTTGCCACTTAGTATTCCGTCTACACAACCATTTTAAGTTAATTTTCAACATTGTTTGCAATGTTTCATACTGCTTGAAACAAAACACTCACACTTGATACAATGTTTTCCACACCTAATGATCATGACCTGCTTCCGGCATTGGTACATTCCCAATGTGAACAAGATTTTTCATTGCATATGAGTCAATGCTGTGGCAGTGTCCTAGGGCTTTTTAGTTCTGGAAAATAGACAAAGCATGTCAGCAAGGCCATATCGTAGCTCAAAGTTGTCTTTCTGGGAATTGCAAACGACCTAGCCCAAAATATACCGGCCACACCTATGAAAGAAGCAATACAAGGACAGCAGAGAATCCCGCGAACAGCACAAAACACGTAATACAACATGACACATCTCTAAAAAGAGAGCCTCCCATTCACACATATCACCGCATCTCCAAACGGAGCCTTGGGATAGACCATACATTACCGTACATCTCACATGTCCATTCGCAACAACGTACAAACACCACCAGTTCTCGTTTGGCAACATCTCAAACAATGTATTAGCTATCGTGTCTGTTAAATGGAACATTGAAGAAACAGATATGGAAAACTGAGATTAACAAACGAACAATTGAAGTATGAACTTGACTTTCCTGGCATTGACAATGACAAAGTAGAATCATTAAAGATGATCTGATTGTCAGATACTCGTATCAATGTTACATTGTTTTTCATTAATGATCTCACCATCAGTATCGCCATGAACTGCTATTGTTCTAGTGCTAGTTGACAACGAGAAAACAATGGCCATTATCAATGTTAAGGGTGCGAACCTGAGAAGATAATGGTGTTATTCTATTTCACACTTGCTTGCTCCGTCTATAAAGAATACATATATTTGGTGAATGATGTGCAATGTAGTTGTCTGTTGTAGCGTCCAATGACAAAGGCGAATCTAGGATGCATGTAACCTGGCCCCACATTTCGTGCAATTTGATAATTACGTTTCCCTGACAGTTATAGCCATGTTTTGGTGTTCAATCCGAGAACGACTTTTAATCAAGACCACCTCAATAAAGAGACCGGGTTTTAGGGATCCCGATTTAGGGTTGTCTCCCGGGTAGTCTTTAAACAGAAA